>JAYMTA010003616.1:0-13916 GCA_036897625.1 Pelargonium cotyledonis | reverse complement strand
GGCTGTGGGGTTTTGTGGGGGTGTGGCCTCCAAAAACCCGCCAGCCGCCCATTAGGCTTAGCGGGCTGGGGTTTTGGGCCCGTTGGGTTGTACGGTTTAGCGCTGGTGGGTTTGGTGGATTACCGGTTTTTTTTTGCACACCCCTACTTATGGGATTGCAAAATTCTCAATCATGTGACAAATTTTGTTTGATTTGTGATATTCTTCAGAAAATTAAATAGTTATGATATGCGCAATAAGAGTACGACGATATTACATGAATTTAGTCCACCATCACAATGACTTATTTAATCAAGATGTATACATCTCTCAACCAAAAAAAAAAAATTACAAATCATCGATCAATTAAATTTCAGCATTTCACGATAAATATTCTTTAGCGAAATGTTCATATCGTTATACAAAATTTACGAATCATATTTATATGTCTGATTCGTTGTGATGGTACTATCAAACACACTAATTAATGTGACATTAATAGAGAAATTCAAAGAAAAATACTACTATCAAAAAAGGTCAAAATAAATATAAATATGAAAATTAAATTTGTAAATCATGTAACCGAAATTTTAAATTTCTTGTTCGACTCAACTTCTTTTGTATAGTGCAAGGGGTTTTTCAGTAATTACAGAGCCTGAGTCACAAGTCAAAAGTCACGTGAATTATAATGGTCGTCCATTTGTGACGTCACCATCATTCCAGATCAGCTTCGGCGTCGTTTTATATTCAATTTCTTATTTTAATATTACGGAAAATATCAAATAAATTATAAAAATCGCTCTCTGTATATACATATAATATATTTATTTATTTTTTGTAGAGAAAAAAAAAACCTAATATCTGCATTGGGTAAGAAATTTCAATTTTACAGTGATTTGGAATTTTTTATTTTTTATTTTTCGTATTTATTCGGAATTATTGCATATTCAGTTTGATTTATTTTCTTTTAATTTTTTATTTCCTGAGAATTTTCAGTGAAGAAGGTTCAATTGCAGAACTGAATCCGTAACTTGATTTGCGATTTTGCGTGTTTTATTCTTATTTTTTTGTAATTTTTTCTTTATTTTTCCGCAGAATCTTGGCTCAGATTTTGGAGAAAATCATCGAAACTTTACGATTCTTGTTTCATTTTAGGGTTCGTGTTGCTGTTGATCTTGAAAACCTCAGTTGAAATTTCGCTGATTTTATTTATTTTTGTTGCAAAGATTTAGGGTTTTAGGAAGTTTAGGGTTTATGGTTTGATACTTTTTTGAATATTTCTGCAAAAATGTCAGGATCTGAGCCGAGATCGATGCCCGGTAGAGGTGGAGAACCGTACGGAATGGCTCACCAGAATCCGAGCCCTGGATCTAGCCCCTCCGGCGGCAGCGCCGCCATGTCCAGTATGTGCTTAGCTTTCAGTCAGGACACAGCCGCCGTCTACAAGCCGATCATGCCGAACTCCCCCAGCTACCATCAGTCTACTATGGCCCCTAGCAGAGCCGCCGAGGGTGGATCTCTCCCTGCTCTGCCGCCGCCGTTCCAGTCCGTGGAGGCCCAGCCGAGCATCGACATGAACACGGCTGAGCCGGCTAGGCGAAAGCGAGGGCGGCCGAGGAAGGACCCGTTGGACGATTCTATGACGCCACCGCCGCATTCCATGTCGTCGTCGGGAAGCGGATTTTCCGGAGCTACGTCGGCGTCTCCGTCGGGGAGGAGGAGGGGTAGGCCTCCCGGTTCTGGCCGGAAACAGCAAGAGACCTCTGCTTCTGGTAAATCCTTTTTTATAGGTTTTGATTTTGGTGTATTTTATTTTAAATTAAAACTATTGGAATTTTTTATTGAGCTCTTACAAATGTCAATTTTAGGGTCCGAGTCTTGAAAAACACTTCTGTTTTTCTTGTAAGTGAAATGGCAGATATGCCCTTGTTAGCAACATTATGGGTAATTGTTGCTTCTTGAATCTTGAATCTTGATCCAAGAAAAATTCATTACTTAAGCTCTTGTCTTGATTATGTACTTTTCTATTTTGTTTTAGAAAGAAAATCTCAATCAATCTTTTAGTAGTTGAGTCTTCCAATGAATTTGTGAGCGCATGCCTAAATGCGGTTGATGTTAGTTTTGGTTGGCCCCGGGGCCCTAATAGCTTCCCTGAAACCCCTGCTTTGAATCTTTTTTTCTTTTCTTTTTTTTTTTTTTTTGTGTTGTGAATGCTGTTCTTGTAAGCCCTATTCATTGAGTTGTGATGCCAATGCAAAATGGGGCTCTAATAATAAGAAGGTCAAATACTGATGATATGCTCTCTTCTCTTGGTTGAGAATGATAATGTGATGTTGTGCTTTTGTGAAAGGCTATATGGTTTTCTTGTTTTCCCAGTCCTGAAGACGTCGAGGACCTTATACATAAAAATAAAAATTGTTTGTTTATGAGCTATTGCTAGATTTTTCACAGGATATTGATTTGCAGGATCTTCGAGTTCGAGGGTTGGAATTACACCACATGTCATCACAGTACAAGCGGGAGAGGTCCACTCTCGGTCATTTAATCTCCTTCCTTTATTCTTCATTATAGTAGAAACATGTTTTCTCATCAATATGAAGTTAATTTCTGCAATTAAGAGAAGTATCATCTGTATACCCTTTAAATTTCAGTATAGCATACTACGATCCCACTTTGGCTATCTGGGTACAGTATTCTTTCGTCACAAGTGCATTTATGCTTATTTCAAAATTCAAATGTTTACTCCAATTTCCTAAATGTAAGAAGTCCCTAGATTAGTATTTGGTTTCATGCATGGTTTTTCGTCTTTCCATGATTATATTTTTCATATCAAAATTGATACATCAGCATGTCAATAATGCCGAGAGCAGCACTAATTGTGGCATGTCCCGCATGGGATCATTTAGTTGGTTTCTTGAAGCACGTGCTCATAGTTGGTGACTTGGTGTTGGTTTTTTTCGGAAACCTGCAAGTCTTTATCTTGTTGAATTACATGCTTTTAGGAAAATAACTTGTGTTTCATACTTCTATTTTCTCTTGGAGACTACATCTTGTTGTGTTGAAGGCGGAGGAAGAAAATAGCTTTATGATTTATACATATCCTCTCTTTCAAGTTTTATTTATTTATATAATGCATTCTTTGGGTTTTGAATTGTGTGAGCTTGCTCTATAAGATATAAGATTGATATGAAACTATTTCCTTGTAGATTACAACAAACTTGTTCTTCTCTTGCATAGTTGCATTGTTTGAAACAAGGGCTTTGGTCCTTGCTATTTGATGAAATAAGTATTAGAATTCTGAAATTATGGTTGAACCCGAACTAGTTTTTCGTATCTAATAGTTATCACGACTTTATACTTGTTTTGACGGCAAAAATTATGTATGTGGAAACATGAGAATATTTTTTGTATAATTTTAGCATTATTCTTGTTTTCGTTGTTTATACATCTAGCTGCAATTGACCCCACCGTTTTCTCCAATGAAAATGTCATTCTTTTACCTTATTGGAAATCTTGATATCCATTTTGAGATATAAATGTTTGAGTTTATTCCATTTTGTTAGAAATTTTACTATTTATTGTTCTTTCTCTTATCAGGACATTACAGCTCGAGTTCTGTCATTTACCCAAAATGGTGCCCGTGCTGTTTGCGTTTTGTCAGCAAATGGAGCCATAGCTAATGTTACACTTCGCCAATCACCAACTTCTGGAAGATCTGTAACATACGAGGTTTGTTAAAATATTTTATAGTTAAATCTTGCACTTCTGCTGAGAAATAGTTGACATATGAGATCATCATTTGCACTAGTACATAACAAAAATGTATATATAAAAAGATGTAAGTGACTGCATAACACTGGTTTCCATTTGACATCTAACAACATTGTGTACTTTTCCAACTCTACTAAAAAATTGTCGTTCCTCGACCAGTAATTCTAATTATACCTACTTAGCAACCGTTCTTCCCTAAAGAAAAAAAATATACTCCCAAGGAAACTAAGAAAGTGAGAGAATAATCTTCCCTGTCTTCTCGTAGCTTGTTAGTCTAAAGTACCCAACAGTAGACATAGTATTCTAATTCCATTATGGGTATAATCAAGTCGAATCAATCCTAAAACTGTTAGGGCTAGGCTTGCTCCAAGTTTATTACGTGGCTCGAGCTCGACCGCTTGGCTCAACGAAGTTTGTTTATTTTTTTACACAAAATTCACTTGTGTTTAACAAAATCACACGTACATAGATAATAATTTTTTTGCAGCTTTCATAAGGAATGCTATTAATTTAAATCAATAAACGAACCAGCTCATGAGCCTATGGAGTTTTACAAGGTTTGGCTTGAGCTCAAATGGCTCATTATGTGCTCTTCCTGGTCAATTTTATTCAGAGAAAACTGGAAACTAATTGGTAGTTTTTTAGAAATAATTGGTAGTTTTTTAGTTATGTTATTGTAACATTTCTAGAAATATTTATCCTTGACCTGGCTCCCCGTATATATTATGTATCAAACCAAATTTAGTTTTCAATTCTAATTAGTAATAGACAGTTACTGTTCCTTACGAAACCCCATGAGGCCATGACCTTCTGGTTTGATTTCTCTGCTCTCATAGACATTTAAGTACTTGTCACATGCTCAGCAGAGACGAACGGGATGTTTTGAGATTCTTTATCATGTTGTTTCATATACATGTATTGTGTATCTATTTTTCTCACTTGCACTGCTTAACAGGGACGATTCGACATTCTCTCTCTTTCGGGTTCATTCACGGTTTCAGAGAGTGCTGGTCATCGAACCATAACTGGGGGTTTAAGTGTGTCGTTAGCTGGACCTGATGGTCGCGTTATGGGTGGTTGTGTGACGGGTCATCTTGTCGCAGCATCTCCAATTCAGGTTTTGTTTCTTAATTTTCTAACAATAATGTATATTCTTGCTCAATAGAATTCTGACGACTACATATTTTCTAACTTTGAGGAAGTTAGGCAAAAGTGAATATACAATAACTTGTAATTTTTTCATGGACAGAGTGAGTATTTTTTATTATTTAATTATTGTGTATCATTATATTGCTTATACAACCATATCATCTTTTTATTTCATCAATGCACCTTTTTATATTTTTGCACACTATTCAACTATGTGCTTCTATTGCAAATGATAGATAAAATCAATGTTGCACGAACACGGGTATGAGAAACGGGACACGACACTAATATGGTGGCATGCAAGTTTTATAAAATCATAGACGCGATTTGCTAAAAATACGTTCAATACTAATAAATAATTATTTATATTTGTTTTATTAATGCATATGAGTTACATAAGGGCATATTTATATCCTACACATATCAAATTTGTGTCGGACAAGGGTACGTTGAGAAGATGAGATTGTCTGTGTCATAGGATAAAATCTTTTATACAAGTGCAAGATTCCACGCTCATATAACTAATGTACGGTTTTATTTCAGGTGGTGGTTGGTAGTTTTGCTGTGGAAAGCGAAACAGATGTCCAATCCGATGTACCATTATTTGTGCCGCCACTGAGAGGAGTCGGCCCCAGAAGCCCCCCTATGAACCACCCGGGCATTGCAGGCAGCAGTAACAGCAACATGGGAACAAGTATGCAGTGGAAATAGCTAGGCTGATGGTTGGTGCTGTTTCGGGGGTTAGTCATTTTGCCCAAACTCGTGATGCCGTTTGTTGGGTTTTTGATTTGACGAAACCTCCGATTGTGATGAGGATACATGTAATTAGGGAAGGATTGATTAGAGAGAGTGAGTGCAGAGTAGAAGCTATTAATAGATGGAATGTGTAAAAATTAGGTAGAGAGAGACTATACTAAACTTCCCTTTTTACTTGTGCATATTGAAAAAAAATGGTTAGCTTGTGGTTTTGACATACATTGGTAGGATTTTATATATGGATAGCTTTGTGGTTTTGACATCATCTGAAGGATTTATAAATGGTTAGTTTGTGGTTTTGACATCACATATTCTCATCTTTTAACATGTTAATAATATTATTATCTTCGACTGTTTGTTCGGGGACCATTATTTTTATTAAAATGTTGAATTTGACACGTATGAAGTGTTTGGATACTAGCAAAACTTGAATTTGTATTTGAATTTGACAAATATTTCTCATCTAATTGAGGTTCTATATCCATTTTTGAATTTGACTATTGAAAATGTTGGCTCCTCTTTCATGGTACGATTTGCCTTTCTATTACTCTATTTGTCGATTAAATTTTCAATTGTTTTGCCTCAACTATATTTTGTTTTCATTCTAAACAAAAACCATTGACCCATATTAAATTTCGAAAAACCTTAAATTTTGATATACCTATTTTTACTTTTTTTATGGTACACTCATACTAGATATTATATGACATCAAAAGGATTCAATATACATATTTTTTACTATACAATACAATCCTACTAGATATGAATTGACCTCAGATTTAAATATACAAGTTTTAACTTTGTACAATAATCCGATCTTAGATTTAGATCAACCCAGTAGATACTCTAAAAAGTCAATTATTTTGATATTTAAGACGAACTACTATTGATAGGCAAACAAGACCTTAAGCTAGGTCAGTATGACAATGGAAATCACAAAGAGCGTGTTTAAATGAGTACGACTCATAAAAACGCATATGGTTTTATCAAACAACTTCTCTATACTTGCATACCAGTTTTAACGTGTTATGTCACCGAGTAGAAAATAACAAGACCAACCAAAAAATAGCAGATAAACTAGGAATATAGTCACTTAAATTTTGTTCATTCTACTAATTTTACACACAAAAAGACCCAACTTTAAACAATCATGATGCCACCAAAATTTCAAGGTTACAACACCAACATATAGCTTCAAATCTCTCTCTCCTAACATTTATAGTAAATACAGCTAATGAAACAAAATTTCTGAAATTTTAAAGAAACAACAAGATATCAAAGCATTAACTGCAAAATTTAAAGAAAAAAGAAACCTTCATTGATCACAATGACTCTGGGCTCATAGAGGGTCTGAGTTTTGAGGGCATTTTTGCCATTCTACCTCCAAATCTGGAACTTAAGTTAATTTTGGGTGAAATCGACATCTGATTAAGTGCTTGATCAAGACCTTGCTCGTTAAAGCTCATCGACATCACTTCCTCTATTAGAGTCTCCTCGTCGAGATCCTCGACATCTTCATCGCTGCTACATTCACCATCGTCATCGTCGTTGTCATCGACTTCATAAGTACTTATGACCATTGACCAGTAAATAAAGTTCTTGCGAATGAATCTTCAAGTAGAAAGCGCAAACGAAACAAAATATTAGTAAGTTTTGGAACTGATATTGAAGATTTATACTGCATGGACATGGGTACAAAAAACGAAACACGACACGAATACGTCAACTTATAAAATCATGGACACACTACACTAAGCATCTGAAGAGTGTTGGATACGTATAAGACACAGGTACATTGAGTAGGTAAGTGTTTGTGCATCATAGTTGAGAAGCAATAATTATAAAGCATGCGCATATATCATCATTTTCATATGCTAAATAATTGTTTGCCCATGCTTCTGTTGAGCACGAAATTCCAAATTGCATAAAAGCTTCTCATTTCCGAAACTGGCCTAGAACAGAAAAACATACAGAGTGAAAAACCTCTACGGGTGGCACTTTGGGTCAAGAGTCATGACCCATGACTCGACACAAATTTTAGTGAGTTTGGGCTAGTTTCATGTTCATATGGACCAACCCAAACCCATTTACATAATCATGTTAAACCCTCTTGGTTGCATAACCTATTTGATTACTACTCACATTTGAGGATAAGATTGTAATTATCAAAACATATTGTGCCAAAATGACTCAAAAAAAATGTGCCAAATGAATCAAGGTGTAGGGTCAATTCCAAGTCGTTAAAAAAAAAGGGGTCAAGTCATGTAATCTTCAACCCAATTAATTTAAACAGGTTGACCATGTCATGTTGGGTCAACCCGCATATAAATAGATTAACCCAGTCAACAGAATACTAAACTTCCAATACGACACGAACACAACTCGCAAACTTGAATTACCACCCTAACAACCACAGCCCATTACAAGCAAGGAATGCACACCTGTCACTTTTTTGCAGTAGACATGGGTCGAATGGGAAGAACATGTCAAGCCTCTCCAGCCCGCCGAAAGCTTTTGAAAATTCTGACTCAAGCAAGTCATTAAATATGAATTTCTTTGAGACAGTGAAAAGTTGTGCGGCTTTTGCCTGTCGGAGGAACTCTTGGACCACAGATGGTAGGCACACCTATCACGAGATGGTACACAGTTTAGACAAAAGGGAAACATAATTGGAATACTGCCATAATAAGAGAAACAGTAAACAGATCCTACCTTCAATGGATCCAACTTATGTTTCAATATTTGATCTATAGGCATAAGTAGAAACTGAGTTTTAAGCCGGGGAACATTAATTATTGATCTCATGCGGAAGCAGAGCACGTACATGATCGCCTGTGACATAAGAAAAATCAACCATCACTATCACTTAGAGATGTGAACGACGACGGTGATCCCATTCAAACTAGCCAGAATCTTCTTTACATGTGGCATCATGAACAGAGACAAAATGACATTAGGTTATTGCAACCACATACTGGAACTGTACACAAAAGAACCTTAATCATACAAAAATTATAATGTAATGGTCTAAGGAATGGAACATTGGAAAGCGGGTAAAAATGACCATAACAAGTCGATATTTAAGCAATATACTAGAAAATTCTCAAGCATCACTAAAGGTTTGTTCGTTTAATTTCAAGTAAAATGTAATTGAAAATTTGAAATACTAACAATTGAATTGTCAGGGGTTGAAATATCAAAAAATATTCTATGGAATTTGAAATATTCAGTTTCTATTTTCAAGGGAATGAACAGCCCCCAAGCAAAGTTCACCAAATCTAAGAATGAGAGCTATGAGTTATAGGTAGGATGGCATTAATACAGTCTAACAGTTACGTAAGTAAAATTCTTTTAGCTACAGAAGAGACAGTGAAATTCCATCCAGAAACCACCCAATATGCACTACTTGTCAACCCCACAATATAATACTTAATTTACCATGAATTATATACCTGACATCCAGAATAGAATACTCGATGAGCTTTAGGGTCTATGTCACCATCTTGGACTTCGCGATACTCCAAACACCAATCCACCAACCTATAACCTCGTCAACAGATGTAAAACATATCAATACAAAATTCTTATTCCTATAGTTGCATGCATGCACAGGATTTGAAGTTGACTTATGAGCATGCTTCACAACCTTTGCAACATGCTTGTAACCAGAGAGGCAGGGATGAACTTCGCACGTGATAAATAACTAGCAAGATAAGCCACAGCACTCATCCTGCAGAGAATCCAAAATGAATTTAGTAACAAATATGACAGCCCTGGTTATCTTGTAAATCTACTAACTTCAATCATAAGTTATAAAACTTCAAAATTTCAATGAGATTCTACTCCATGATCATCATGTATCAGGTCAAATAGACAACATCAGCTAAACGTCAAACAGATTCCTTCCGTCACACAACTTCTATGTCAGCTGACTCAAATCAACCTATCCTGCTTTCAACTCAACGTTATACTCCCTCTGTCTCGAAATAAGTGTCTCATTTCACTGGCATTTTTGTCTCAGATTAAGTGTCATGTTTCCTCTTAAGGAAGTTAGTAATGCATGAATTGTCAATAATGTACTTATAGTAAGTTAGTTAGCACCCTTTAAGTTTGTTAAAGCACACATGCACGGGGATAGAAGAGGAAATATACAACACTAACGACTTCTCTTTAATTTTTATCAAAAAGGAAAGCAAGACATATTTTGGTACGGATGGAGTATAAGCTGCGAAACAACTTATTAATGTGAAGATGAAGAGAAGGATGATATTAGTGGAGTAGAGGAAAGGGGAAATGGATGATATTGGAGAAAGCATCCTTATCAGAGTTTTAAAAAAAATGATTGAACTAAATAAATAAATAAAACCAATAAGCTCAATTACACTAGTACACTCAACACATATGAGGTTTCACAGAAAAGTAACATCTATTCAATTTCGAAGTTCAATACAAAACTGAAAACAACATGGACAAAAAAACTGTAACTATTAATTCTTTTATTGAGATTCAAAAAATCATCAAATGGTTAGACATTGCAACAAGTTATGAATAGTATTAACCAAACAATGAAGTAGGAACGTACAATCAGATAAGCATTCTAGATTACAAGGAACCCAGTTCAAGTTACCTCGTAAGAGGTGGATGAACATTGCAAACAAATATATCAGCCAACATCGTGGCAAATTTTGCACCACAATTTTCTGGATCCAGTGCACATGTATAGAACATGACAAACTACAAAAGACAATGCAAGAAAATATTAGATTAAAAAAAAGTACTCACGTAACGTGTTTTAATGCAAGGTACCACCAAAAGCATATAATATTATGAGAAGAGATATGTCCAGTTAATGTCATAAACATGAGAAAAAAGTAGTGCTCTGCAAGGTCACTAACTCAGAGCCATTACCTGGGCAAATTTTGACTTGTATGTGTTAAGGATGGTCATCTGGAATGACTGGCAAAGTGTTTCAAATACCTATAATGGCAGGAAAAAAGAAACTTCAGATACTGGCTATAGGACAAAAGAACATTAGGGGAATTTTAAGTTTTGAACAATACCGCATCCAGATGACCACCAGCTGCACAAGATTCAAGATGTTCAAATGTTTGAACCATCAAGCTGTCTAGTTTTTTAGCAATCACATTGCCACTTAAGCTCTTCCAACTCAAAGATTCTCCTGAAAACTGTATAGCAACACCATATCAGCTTAAAATTGTATGGCAGTAAATTCAAGCAGCACTCTGAAGTTGTTAGAGGAATATCAAATATATTGGACCTGCAACATAATAACTTCAAGGATTCTTTTTATATATTAATTTTCTGAACAGACAAAAGAGGTTTACCTTAACATATTTGAAACTATCTGTCACCAGTAATAATTGCTTACATATCTAACCCTCCGCAACACTAAGCCACCTCTTTTTTTTAGTTTCAATCTTTAAAGGTAAAATTAAGAATGGATTGTGTGAAATATTCCAAAAAGAAAAAAAAAAGTGACCAGAATATAGATGCAATATAGTCATACCTCATCATCATTTATCTCATCCATATCCTCTAGCTCCATCTCAAACATGCCTTTGCCATTGTCATCTTGTAAAATGTCATCCCATCCAATTTCTACCTACAAATTCATATTACATATATAATAATTAATAACTACAATTTATAAATCACTAGCACAGAACCGTTGTTCTACTTACATCCAGTTCTATCAGCACATCCACCACTGCCATGAGTATTGTGCCCCCAACAAGTCCTGACATTGGGCCAGTCTCCAACTTCAACATGTTCTCCATGTATATCATGGCCTCCTACGATAAAAAGTCGTTCAAAGATCAGCATGTAGAAGCGCTTGAAATTAGCACATCAAAAGAACAGAAAGAGCAATCAATACTGAATAAACACCAGTATTTGGCATTAAAGATGTCTTTAGCTAACAATAGAACTAACTAGACCAATATCCTGTTCACTTTCTATTACTACTCAGTGGATGTTCCATTAATATACAAATAGAATTTATAAATGCATGAATACTAAATTGGGATGTTACAGTTGAACTCACCTGTTCCTTAGAATAGAGGTTTGGCCTGTTCCAGACAACTATATCCAATAGTCTCAACGGAGCAAGAGGAACCAAATATGCAATATCTTTAAAAGCTGAATGCACCCTGGAAAGAACTTGGTCCTTTCTAGCTAGACCACGTGGCTGCTCCAGTAACTCTAGAAACGAATAAGGAGGCTTAAAGTTGCTTACGAGCATTTCCAAGCATAAATCAACGCACTTCCCATTTGTAGCAGCCTGTAATACATGTAAATAAATAAAAACAGCAAGGAATTGACCAAAAGGTACTACAAATAGTTATATTAAGTACGTAGGTAGATAGCTATCACAAAAAACAAACATACCAAGGATATAATTACTTCAAGTAATGCATCCATAACATCAGGTTCATAGTTCCACATCCTCATTGCAAAAATCTGAATAAAGTATGACAAAATTAATTTTTATCCCAATAATTGACGGGAGAAGAGATCTAATAGAACTATTGTCAACTTACAGAAGAAAGAAGAGACTCGTGATAAATTGTGTCAACACAAGAAACTGCCCCAGAGAGCGCCTTCAAACTTGTCTGCCAAACAGGTACAAACATGATAAGAAAAAATCAGTTAACACATACATTAAAATGCTTAGATATAATTGAAATATAGTGATTTTTAGATTAAAAAAACTCACCACAAGAAGAGCCGACTCATCACGGTACAGACCTCTCTTATGATGCAAAAGGCCTACAAGCTGGTTATAACCGTCGCTGTCACCCTGTGCCAAAAGAACTAGCTTTAGACAAAAACTAATGAATGGCCATACGCAATAAAAAAATGCCTAGTTTGGAAGCTTTAACCAACGCTTAGAGGGGAAGAATTAATTGAAACTAAAACTTCCATTAATGGAAAAAAAAGGCAATGAAAAAGAACATAAAATGTGTATGTGTGTCCAGGATGCTTACTGATGGGACAGCATTAAGGACATCTCTAACATGGCGAACTAATTCTGAGTCACTATAAGTAGCATCCTCCATTTCATGAAATCCAGCCTGGTTAATTGCTAATTCCACGCCCATTTTGACTAAACCAGACCCTACTGATTCTAGTATTACAGCGGGCCCAGGCCAGTGTATGATATATGAAAGTTACTCAACCTGCAAAAATAAAGGATAACCATAAATGGAATACTGATAAGTGATAACCTGGGCAAAGCGGCATAAATAGATTCCTAAGCAAACGTTCCAAGTTTATAATGTCTACTTAATATACACGATAACATTATTCCTACATGCTCCATACATATGCTGATGTTGCGTGCTCTTGAAGTAATAAAATCTTTTAAAACTATACACAATAGACGAATAATCAAGTTAAGCATTACTAGCACTGCAGATGCTAAAAAAATTAGAGCAAACAATGCTTTCAAACTTCCTATAGCCAAATAGCTGAACTGATGAATACAGTGATTAATTTGGTATCTCTGAGTACCACACACAACAGCATTCCTACATGTTCCATAGAGCTACAGATTTGCCGTGATTTTGAAGTAATCTAATCATTTCAATAAACATAGTAAGCAACAAAAAAAATATTATGCTTTACTAGCACTGCAGATACTAAAAGATTGTAGAGGAAACAATACTTTCAAACTTCCTATAACCAAATCAATAAATTGATTAATACAATAAAATAATTAGACATATTCCAGAAATAACAGATACTAATAACTAAACGACACCGTGTATCAATAATTACATCAAATCTCAAATCAAATTAACCTAAGGTTGCGTTTAGGAACATGAATTTGATTTGAAATTCGTCATTTGAAATTTTGGATTTGAAATATTGTATTTCAAATACAAATATAATGTTTGAGAAAATAAAGAATTTCAAACGACAAGTTGTGAGTTATCATTTGGAATCTCATGTTCTAGACATGTTTTAAATGCCATTTGAATGCCAGTGGGAGTAACACTTATTTTCTTATTTTATAAGTGTACGACATTCTATTTGCAACTAATGATATGTGTACGTATGTTGCATAAAGTGAAACATTTTATTTCTAAGACTTTGATATGAATGATATGAGTTATTCATCTTATTATGTCATTGACATTAAGATAAGTAGAAGTATTATGGGTGTGTTGTTGGGATTTATCCCGCTCTGATACCACTTGTTGGGAATCGTCCCGTTCTGATACCACTTGTTGGGATTT
>JAYMTA010003615.1:0-13919 GCA_036897625.1 Pelargonium cotyledonis | reverse complement strand
ATCCAGCACCACCGCCACCACAACAACCTGCGGCGGTGGGTCAGAATCAACCTTTGGGAAGAAATGGTGAGGTTCAATTTTAGCAACCCCAACCACCTCAGCAGCAGCCTAAAGGTCAAGGCCATGTCCAAGGAGCATAAGGGGGAGTTGACCCCAACGTCAAATTCCCTACGTGGATTTTTGGTATAGACGGCGTAGGAGACATGGAGCAGCACGTCTATGAAAATTGGACACCTCAAGTGCCACCCCCTGTTGGGCACTTTGAGCTAAAACCCGTGATGATCATGGCTATCCAGTCCATAGGACAATTCAAGGGAAGCGGCAATGAAGACCCGATCGCACATGTCACGAAGTACATCAAGGTCATTGCTAGCTTGAATAGCAATAACGCTGCGCAAGAAGTAAATACTTGCCGAACGCTCACCAAAGGGGTTGTTTGGGAACTTCATGAGAGCTCATTTTTCCTCCTATAAAGATGTCATGCATGATGTAGAGGCTAGTTTTGTGTTTGTTAAATAACAATCTCGCTCCTCCTTCAACCACACCCATATCAATAATAACAAGATGAGACTGTAAAATCAGTAGAAGCCAAAACTTTTCTTATGCGAAATAGGAAGAGAGTGAAACAATAATTTGGACCAAATTAACTGCACTTTATATTGTTGTAATTTGTGTTTATCTTCATGATGTACTATATTTCATAATATGAATATGTGTACCAACAATATAAATTAATTATCATATTAAATGAATTGGATGACCTTCTAGTTGAATTAGTCAGACATGTATATGAAGTAGTCGACCAATTTTATGAATTGGCCGACCAAGAAAATGTGTTGTTGAACTGGTACTTATATATAAAAAAACGTGTTGTTCGACTAGTACTTATATATCAAGGGCTTCTCATGAATAACTAAATCCAATGGCTATGATTATTTTAATTTTAAATTACAAATTTATATCTTAAGGGCTTTTAGTCTTTTTACAATAATACGATAACTTTACATCAAAATTTAACAAACAAGTACAACTCTTTTTACACCTCCTTTAACACCTTTTACAACTCAATTTAACAAATACAACCAAATTTTTTTATAGACTCTCACTTTTTCTTTTATCTCTTATTATCTCATTGCTCTTTCAGCTAAATAACACTTTTATTTCGGAGAAACAACCCCTAAGTTGCTTAGTACTAAAGTGCATAAAATTATGTCTAAAAGAAGACAATCTCTTACATACCTTCTTAAAGAAGATGGTTCATGTAGAAGTTCAATATCCCATATGAGATATTTGGCATCATTTAGATAACATGTAAATTGTATTTCTGTTCTCATAGAATGTACATAGATTGGATCAACTTGAGTTATCAACAAGGTGATCAACCTATTTTATGTTACACTAACATGTGAAATGCTAGATGTTGCTTCCACACAAAAGGTTGACTTGATTTGCCAATGAGATCAACTGAGTCATGTCTGTTATAGTTGTTTAAATTACTCAGTTAATTTATATGTTTGTTATAGTTTATTAGGAATAAGTACCTCTGGGGTTCTTGCACTATCCAATTTGTTCCCACGAGATTCCTGTACTTTGTTTTGTTCACACTAAGTCATAGTAGGGCAATTATTATGACCTCGAGATGCTTTCCGTCTATTTGGCTAACGGTATCGTCAAGTCTAGGTTACGTGGCAAAAATTTGAATTTCTTCTGTGCCACATCATCTAACCCCCTCTAGCTCATATGGTGACGTGTTTAAAATTTCCCACGTGACCCATACGTGCATGAGAAGCAACCGTTATAAATTGGAGACTTTTTTTTCCTCCTTCGATAGATCATAGTTAGGGCTTAGAAAATTCCCAAATTCTTCATTCTTCTTCTTCCTTCTTCTTTTACCTGCTTCTTTATGGCTCGATTCAACCGAGCTTGTTACTTACACTATGATAGAATGGAAGTCCGGTGCCATGTGGACAACGAGCTCCGAGAATGATGTCCTGGACTGAAGAGAACCCTGGACAAAGATTTTTCTGTTCTGTGAAAGAGGAGAACGAGGTAAAATTTGAATTTGTATCTATTAATTTGTGGTTAGCATTGAATCTTGGAACATGGGTTTTAATTATTGAGCTTCCTTGTTATGTGAAGAGGGTGTTTATTCTGGAGATGGGCGGTCCCAAAATTGCTGATTCTCAGGTATTGCAGCTTCATTTTAGAGCTCCATGAAGAGAATCAAAGATTGATGTTTGGGGTCGAGGAGCTGCGTTTTGGGTGGGATGTTCTTAGTCGTCCAACTGTTGCTGAAACAAGGGTAGCTGGAAGCTTGAAAGCAAAGACATGGAAGAAAAAAATTTCACTGTTTGTGTTAGGTTTACTGATATTGGTAGTTAAACAATTGATTGGGAAGAGCATAGGTGTAGATGATAAACAATGCACTTCCATATTACAGTTGAAGTATTGTAATAGGATATGATGTACTTTTGTGATGATAATGAAATGAAGAACTTCCCCTGTTTTTTGCTAATATGATGTCTAGATAACAAATCACTTTCTCTGTTTCTCAAATGCAAGGCATTGGTTGGCCTCTATTTTCATCACCAAAACAACTTCTCATATGTAAGGCAATGAAATGAACATGTGATGACAACAAATTTGTTTCTATTACCAAAAACTTGCAAACATAACAAGTGACAAATTCATGTTTTCACAAATATCCCAACATCTTGCAAAGCTTCCAAAGCTTCCAGTAGTTACAAAATGCTACATAGTTGCATAGTTTCCAAAACAGTGAACAAAAGCAAACATATCATGTTTTCACATATATCCCAACATCATGTAAAACCATGCCTCTAACAAACATATCCTAACAAAAATAAACATATCCCAACAATTAAGGTCCACAAAAATAGGCATACATACAACCATTAATATCCACAAAAAAAGCCAGATCCATAATCCTAAATACAATCATCAACATTATTTCTTCCTCTTTTCACTTTGCTTACTCCTTTCTTTTCTTGGAAGCTTTGTTCCTTGCTCTGATTACCTGCTGAGATTGTCTTCCAGGCTGCACAAAAGAAGCCACAATGTTGTAAGTTTGAGTACCCAAAACATTATCATATTTGAATAAGACAAGTTTTAAAGAATATAAAAAATGTACATTAGCCACTTGATCTCCAATTGTTGGATTAATAAATACTCCAAATCCAATTGGAGTATTGGTTTTCTTCTTCTTTGTTGGCCCCCTTGTAGATGACCATGCACCACTATCTCCTTTTTGCAGATTGTTTGCTTTCTTTGTTGGCCTCCTTGGAAATGTCCTTAGTCCATCAACTCCATCATTAGCAAGCTTCTTTTTGTTAGTTGGAGCCTTTGTTGAAGTAGCTGCTCCACCATCTCCATCCTTGGCAGGCTTCTTTTTCCCCTATAATGTAAACCATCATTGTTAATACACATAACATACTTTAAATAACACATAATCATACCAAATATTATTACCTTGTATGGACTGACTTTGCAAGTTCTTTTATTATGGTCAGGTTGGTGACGAACTGTGCAGACCATGATCCTTACTTTCCTTGATATCGTAGTTTTATTGTTAGGCAATTTTTCTCATTCCTTCATCTTTTTCTTGTGTTTCTTGGGCCTTCCTAGCATCTTTCTATCAGCAGGTGGTAGTAGGGGGTCAACATTGTAATTGGCTAATCTTGCTCACCTCTAACAGGTTGTAACATGTGTGCATAAGTCATATTGTATTTTGGCACCTTATACCAATGACTTACAAATTCCCCCATGTCACGTTTCTTACTATAAATGGAAACATAGGCATGAACACATGGAATTCCATTCAATTGCCACCTCCTACACGTACAAGTCTTTTTCCTTAAAACGACATCATGTTTTTCTTCTTCTTTGCTTACCTCATATCCACCCTCTCCATTATATTGTAGGCTCCAATCACCACTCAATTCCTTATTTTTCTCTATTTCCTTATGAATCCTTAGAGCATATATTTCCTTCCACTTGTTCACAAACTCCCTCTTTTGAACCAACCTCTTCATTACATACCTCATAATATCCTCAAGCATATTAATTACTGGTTTAGATCTAGCTTCTACTATAACACCATTGAATGTCTCGCATATGTTATTATCAACAATATCACAACAAGAGTTAAGTGAAAAGAATGCACGACACCAATACCTAGGATGAAGTTTCTCCTTCATAGCCACATATCCATTGGGGCTGGCATAGCTCAGCAAAGTCAGATAAGTTTTCCCACATTTTGCATAGGTTTAGTGCCTTAGCTGCTCCCCAATACTTAAGCTTCAAATCCCCACCTTTGAAAATTTTCTTCCAATTGGCATAAAGATGCCCCACACACATCTGTTGCTTTGCTTCAAGTAAGATGTCCTCAATGGCAACCACCAACCTCTACAAAAAATGAAAAAATATTTAGCATATTAGTAATTTAGTACTTAGCTTCGTGTAGTAAGTCTGTAAGAATATTACCTTTTGCTGATCACTCATAATAGTATAGCCATAGCCATCATCAAGGTTCAAGTCTTTCCTCAGAAAGTCTATGAACCAAGACCATGAGGAAGTGGACGCTGACTCCACTATAGCCCATGCAATGGGAAACATATGGTTGTTTCCATCCCTTCCTACAGCTGCAAGTAACTCATCTTTTTATCTCCCCTTCAAAAAGCAATCATCAAGGCCAATGAATGACATGCAACCTCTTAGGAACCCTTTTCTTCAAAGTCTCGAAGCAAACATACAATCTTTTGAAATATGGCCTAGCACCTGGTTATGGGAAAAAGTTTTGCAACTCCACTGTAGATCCAGGATTGCTCAACCTCAATTCCTCTACATATCTCCATATAACAACATACTCATGCTCCTACTCAACAACCACTTCTTTGAAAATCTGGTATTTAGCTTTGCTCTTACTACCAGGCACTTCTACTATGATATCCCTCAAGTATTCAATGATGGTTTTGTATGTGGCTATGATTTTCTATGACTTTGGCACAATTATGCTGCCTTGTGTACGACCTCACCATAAACCTATCACTTTCCCTTCTTGCTGAGATGATTAATCTCCACGGACAACCCTCTGCACCATATTTCATATGTACCATTTTCTTATCATTCTTCAAATAATCAATAGGATGTCTCTTCACAATTGAATACTAGATCACTGCATTCCTCACAACCCTAACACTCACAAATTCCTATTTGACAAAGAAGTCCCTAAAAGGTGCATCAGGATTGTACAAATACACTTTATCAGGTTTCTTTTTCCTTTGTGCATTATTTGCATCGTATTCCAATTCCTCACTATTCACATAAATTACATCATCTGAATCATGGTATTCAGACTCTGCAGTGATGCCTTTACTATTTCTCAAATTCAACAACACTTCCTCTTCTTGCGTTGCATCCTCTGCATCATAATAACTGTCAGAATCTGTCTTGTCCATACTACCCTTTGCTTCATATACATCAACTTCATCATCTACATCAGGTTCTACTTTTGCACCTACTTTTGGTAAGTTGGTAATCAACCCTAATATTTCTTTCCTTTTGTCAACTCTTTTCTTCAATCTTAGTCCCACTTCTTCCAACTCATCATCACTGCTGCTGTTTTCCTCATCATTATTGTTGTTTTCATCATCTACTTCTACCTCATCATATGAATCATTAGTCCATAAATCATGATTTTCTTCTTCATGCCCTAAACCCCCACCTTCAGATCTAACATCATTGGCTTGCTCTTGTTCATTCCCATGATCAGTTGGATCTTCATTTGGACACCATTCAAATTTACAGCATCTGCACTTCCTTTAACAACATCATTTATTGCATCTATTTCTTCTGCATCTCTAGCATCATTTTGTGCATCAATTCCATGTGTTTCTGCATCTTCATTTACATGACCATCTTCCCTTGTGCAGCTCTACCTAGCTTCTTCCTTAGTCATAGAACCATTGTGTCCAGGTGCATCAACAACTACTTCTACCTTAAGTGTTGTCAAAGCAACTTGCTCACCTATATCATCTGAACCTCCTACCACTGGATCTGCCACCTCTTCATTTTGTTTCTGTACTACTTCATTCACAGGATCTCCAACATGAAGCTCACTTGCTCTGATTGGCTCCTCAATGACTAGAGGTACATATGTTTATGCTGCTTTCTTACGTGCAAACACCTTTTGCTCATCTATTTTTTCGACCTCCAAAGTAAGTGAATGTGCATCAACTTTCCCTCCATATACATCAGTTGCCCTAATGCTAAGATTAGGGACAATATTGTCATTTTGCACTTCAACTTCATTGCATATCAAAACATTATTACCCTCAACAACCCTACCATCAACACTATCACATTCACCTCCACTTTCCACAGAAAAGTCCACCCCAAACTCTCTACCCAAGTGACTATTCTTCACATGGACTTCAAATTGACCACTTCTTTCATTAGTAGCATTTAACATGGGGGATGGAATATTTACATCTTTCAAAGTGGTCCCAAATTCAGGCAACACATAATCATGGGTTGCAGGCAAGCAAATCTCATGTTGCACATAGACATCCATTTCTGTGACACTCTCATTATAGTATTCCAACATCTCGCAAACTGTTAAATCATCAAAAACAATACACATTTTCCTTCTATCCCTTTATCTTTTCATTCCTTTGGGTACCTTGTAATATGCTTTAGCCACATTACCATAGCCTAATTCTTTGATGCAATCCATTAAACCCCAAAAATTCAACACATCTGGATCAACATACATTGTGTTCTGCTGCCCACCAACATACTTGCCCCGTTAAGTGGTAAATTTCCAACCAACATGAAATGTCAAATACAAGGTCAGGTTACTATTATCATCACTAACCTCCACAGTCCCACTACCGTCACTAATGTCATCAGACATTCTGTGAAAACTCAAATAGAAAAAAATTAGCAAACAACATTAAAATCACAATTTTAACCTAACTTTGTCTTCAACTGACATTAGAAACAAAAAACCACATATATTAAACACATAAAGAGAGAAAACTTACATGGAGATTCACACTTTGAAGACAACTTCCAAATGTTGCCCCTTTTTTCTATTTGTTTCCCAATGTCTTGTCTCCTTCTTTGTCACTGCCAAGATTCGTGTCTAACTTGTTCATAAAGATGCAGAATCGTCACTGTTATGAGTTCACAATGGCAATGGAGTAATGTTTCTCTGGTAACAGACCTACACCATCGATGAATGTTGAGGAACGAGAAGGAATCATTTGGTTTTCTCCTTCAACGGGTGAGATTCTTATGCACGTGCATCTCACGCTTCAATGGTTGCTTCTCGTGCATGTGCAGGTCACGTGGGAAATTTTACACACGTCACCACGGGAGAAATTCAAATTTTTGCCACGTACATAACCCAGACTTGATAACACCGTTAGCCAAATAGATGGAAAGTATCTCGAGGTCATAATAATTTCCCTACTATGACTCAGTGGGAACAAAACAAAGTACAGAGACCCCGTGGGAACAAATTGGATTGTATAGAGACCTCAGAGTTACTTATTCCAATTTATTTTAATCAACATTGAACATCTTATGAGAGTATATGTAGTGATTTATTTTATAATTTATTTTTTGAATACTACATATCTATTTTTTATTTCAAGAGTCGGTAACTTATTACAATTGTTTCTATCCGAACATACTATTACACGAAACTTAACTTTATGAAATTATTTCTTACTGTTTCAACCATCTCACTAAAATTCTTTACCATTATTCAATAGTCCTACTAAATAGGAGAAAATACACATACACCCTATGAATTATTGCTCTAACACCTAGCCCCTATGAGTTTGTGATTTAACAAAATACATTAATTTTTGGATGGAAAATGCTCATTTCATCATATGTTAGACATGTGACTTTCATTTTTTAAAATTATCAAAATGCTTTTAAAGAACAATGATGAACACCATGAAGAACACGGTGCCAAAAACTTCAAGTGTTTGAAGTTTCCAGCAAGATGACTAGTTGCCGAAAACCATTTTTTTTTATTTTTGGCTAGAATTTGAGTTTTTTTGCTAGTAAATTTTTCGGAATATGATTTTTTTTTGGAATCTTAGTTTGTTTGTTTTCTCTTTAGTTAATTGAAGCAAATTCAAAATTTTAATATGAGCACATAAACTGAATCCAAATCAATCAAAACAAGATGAACAATTAGCAATAATTATCCAAATCTTAGCAAAACAATAAAGGAAAAAAAATCAAACAATAATTAATGAACAATACTTGTTCATGGCAAAAAATCATACACAACATTTACAAAAGTTGAACCGAAATTGTGTCATCGCCGAAATCATAACCGAGCAAGACTTGAGTCGTTGTTGCTGGAAGTTCGGAGTAGAGGACGCTACCGTCGACCACCACACACGCCGAGGAAGTCCAGATCTGAAGCCAAGAGGACGGCCAGAGCTGAGCCAAGCCAGATCCGCCTGCGAGATCTGAACCCAGTCCATCGTGAATGTCGAGAGGAGGACCCAAGCCAGATCTGCTGTCGTCGTGGAGCCTTCGTTGCTGCCATCGTCGGAATGTTCAGATCTATTGTCATCGCCGTGTAGGCGGAGCTATGAGATGGAGCCCAAATCTGTGCACATCCATCGTCGGCGAGCCACGAGCCACCTCCATCGTTGTGGTTGTTGTCGTGACGATGAAAAAGAAGCCATGAACACCGACGAGATTTGAGAACCCAACCGGCAGATCCAGAGAACGCCACCGAGAATGTCGTTGAGCACGTCGTTGAGAAGATGGAGCTTCGTCGCCGTTAGACCGTGCTACCATGGTTGTTGCTCCCCCACCGTTGTCGCCAGAACCGAGAAGTGCCTTCGCTGGAACCTATAAGAGAGAGATTAGGATGAGAGAGTGATAGAGAGGAGAGAGATGCAGAGATTAGGGTTTTAATTTTTTTTATATATAAATAAGTTAAGGGCTTGTTAGGAAAATGAATTATCATTTATTGGAAGGGTATAATAGTCTTTTTAAGTCAAACTAGCAGCAAAACTAACCAAAAATGTTAAATGGCAAGTTCATAGGGACTAGGTGTGTCAAAGCAATAATTCATAGGGTATATGTGTATTTTCCCCTACTAAATAATACCTAAATGTATATAAGTGTACCCGTGTGGTATTAAGAAAGTTATAAAAAAAAATACTACATTAACAGTTTATAGCTTATGCACTTCGAATATAGAATCAATTATTGAGATGTTATTAGTCCCATAGGCAAACTTACACACTGATTTTGAGTATTTACAAATTTGGAAGTTAAATTGCTTATATGGATTGAACTTTTTGTGAAACTGAGTAAATATTAAATTTATTAGTCAATTTAGGTAGATACCGTTTATTAAATTGTCATTTTTTTATAAGGAGAAATATTACTCAATTAATTCAACGAATTCAAAAATACAAAATACAAAGTCAAAAATACTGATTGGGCCAATTAACCCATCCCAAACAACAATGTTGGTCCTAACCCAATAATTATACAAGGGAACTAAACATAAATTTGCCCTATCAACCTCAAACCTAACATAAGTAAACATAAAAGACGTAAACTAAATTAAACATGACGTTTCATTGAACCAAACCATCCATCCTTGAGACGAACTGAAATACATAACCCTTCTACCTCCAGCTAGTAGACCTCGAATCCTAACCGTCCGAGAGTTAAACCGCACCCCCCTTCTCACGACAGTTCACACCTATCACGTTCATGAGCCTTAGGGATCTTAGCTGTCAGGTCAGCATGTTGCAAGTTTTTTGGTTCCAAGGACTCCTCAGTGGTCACCTCCTCCATAGTTGTGCCGACTTTCGTCCGAGAGGAACCAATCATGGTCACCTGCACATTAATCATTGCCGCCACAACCTATCTTCTTTGACTCTCGCTTCCAGTTTTGCTCGTGTACCAGGTGTAACAAAAGGAGAATATGTCGATTGGAGAGGAAAAAGAAAATGCTGACCTTGTAGCCATAGCCATAGCCGCCGCACTCCCAAACCCTAACCGCCTTTAGTATTGCCCTAATGACAATACACTCCTAGCTAGAGAGAGAATGACCACTAAATTGCCATTTTCATTTTCGTATAAAATTGTTTTAATTAGTTAAAGTATTTAAATTAAAATCTTTCTCTTCCTAAAAGTAAATAATAAATATTAGAAAAAGAAATCAATTATATCATTCACACTTTTCCAAAAGCGAAATGATACCTACATGCAACTTTTTACATGTACTTTTTATGTATCTCTTAAATTTAATCCTACCCTTCCATTTTGTCAAATTTTCATGTGGGTCATGTGAATCTTTGTGAATAGTATTGGGTCATCTAACTAAATGGGCGGATTGGTGTAAGATATTAGTGTGCAAATCTATTTATCAACTCCTAATCTCATCATTAGTGGGAATAAAGATTATTGTTGGCAATGCCATGTGTCGACGTCTCATTAGCTGAAAACAATGAATGGTATATTTGAAAGTTTTGTGTTGGATATGTATATAGACCACGTGTCGTAATGTAATTGGATTATATCACTTTGGGTACCACTTTGGTATTACAATGACAATTTGGGCACCAACTTTGTAAGGTCCTAAGGGTGCACCACCTTGATATTGAAATGATATTTTTGGTCTCACTCTATTTTTTTTGGGAACCACCTTGGTTTTGAAATTACATTTTTGGTTCAGCTCAATTTTTTGGGCACTACTTTGGTAATTTTAACTTACATTTTTGGTCTCACTCTTTTTTTTTTGGGAACCACTTTGGTATACAAATTATATTTTGGGTACCACTTTGGTATTGAAATTATATTTTTGTTCTCACTCTATTTTTTAGGGCATCACTTTGATATTAAAACTACATTTTTGGTCTCACTATATTTTTTTTTGCCACAACTTTGGTATTGCAAAATGATGATATAATTTTTATTTTTTATTTTGAGGACCCAGTCGGGGAACCGGTTTTCTTTCGGTCCGGTTTTTAAAATCTTATCCAAAATTTCAAGTGGTTCACCAAACCCATTAGTATGAAATTGAAGAAAAAATAATATAAAAAAATTACAAAAAGTGGGCATCAAACGTTTGACCACTTGGTGCAAAGTATACTTACTATTAAACCAACACTACTTTTGTTTTAAACTTCTATTGTTTTATACTCCCTCCGTTCCAAAATGAGTGTCTTGTTTCATTTTTATTTTTGTCCCAAAATGAGTTCTTGTTTCCTTTTCTAGTAAGTTAGTTATGCATGAATTGTCAATAATATTCTTATAAAAAGTTAGTTAGGATTTCTCAACACATGATTATGAGGATATAATAGTAAACATACCACACTAACTAACTTCTTCTTAATTTTTATTAAAATAGAAAGGACACTCATTTTGGGACGGAGGGAGTATATATTATAGTGACACGGATTAAAGGGCATAAAATGAATTGAATTATATCACATTGGGTACCACTTTGGTATTAAAATTATATTTTAGGCACCGCATTGGTCAACTATTTATTATGCATCACTTTTTTTTGTCAAACTCAATTTTTTTGGGCACCACTTTGGTATAGAAATTATATTTTTTGTAAAACTCAATTTTTTGGGCACTACTTTGGTATTCAAATTACATTTTTTGTCTTACTCTATTTTTTGGGCACCACTTTGCTATTAAAACTACATATTTGGTCTCATAATATTTTTTTGGCCACAACTTTAGTATTGTAAAATGATGAAATAATTTTTATTTTTTTATTTTGAGGACCCGGTCGCTAGGACCGGTTTTTAAAACTTTATCCAAAATTTCAAGTGTTTCACCAAACCCACATATATGAAATTAAAGAAAAAATAATCAAAAAATATTGCACAAAGTGGACATTGAACCTTTGACTACTAGGTGCAAAGTATGTTTACCATTGAACAAACACTACTTTTGTTTTAAATTCTATTGTTTTATATATATTATAGTGACACGGATTAAAGGACATAAAATGAATTGGATAAAATGCCATTAGGTACCATTTTAGTATTGAAATTAGGTCAACTCTTTATTGTGCATAACTTTTTTAATCCTACACACTTTTTTTTGGCATCACTTTGGTATTGAATGAAATACAGAAAAATTTCTTTACCATTGAACCAACACAACTTTCATTTTAACATTCTATTGTTTTATATATATTATACTGACACAGATTAAATGTCTTAAAATGAATTAGATTATATCACATTGGGTACCACTTTGCTATGAAAATTACATTTTAGGCATCACATTGGTTAACTCTTTATTGTACATGACTTTTTTGGTCCAACTCAATTTTTTTAGGCACCACTTTGATGTGAAATTATATTTTTGGTTCAACTCAATTTTTGGGTACTACTTTAGTGTTCAAATTACATTTTTGGGCTCACTATATTTTTTTGGGCATATATAACACTTTATTATTGAAATTATATTTTTTTTCTCACTCTATTTTTTTGGCCACCACATAGGTATTTCTGGTTAGGTTTTTAAAACCTTACCGAAAATTTCAAGTGGTTTACCAAATCTACTAGAATGAAATTGAGAAAAAAATAATTAAAAAATCACACTATTTTTTTAGCCACCACTTTGGTATTTTCGGTCTGGTTTTTAAAACTTTACCGAAAATTTCAAGTGGTTCACCAAATCTACTAGAATGAAATAGAGAAAAAATAATAAAAAATTCACACAAATGAGGCGTTGAACCTTAGACCTCTTAGTACAAATACTGAACCATTGAACCAACACTACTTTGTTTTAATTTTCTAATGTTTTATATAAATATTATACTGACACGGATTAAATGTTATTGGGTACCACTTTGGTATTGAAATTACATATTAGGCACCACCTTGATCAACTCTTTATTGCGCATGACTTTTTTGGTCTAACCCATTTTTTTGGGCACCACTTTTGTATTGAATAAAATAGAGAAAAAAATAATAGAAAAAAAACACAAAGAAGGCATCAAACCTTACACCTCTAGGTACAGAGTATCTTTACCATTGAACAACACTACTTTTGTTTTATTCTTCTATTGTTTTATATATATTACACTGACAAGGATTAAATGCCTTAAATGAATTGGATTATATCACATTGGGTACCATTTTGGTATTGAAATTACATTTTAGGCACCACATTAGTCAACTCTTTATTACGCATGACTTTTGTGGTCCAACTCAATTTTTTTGGGTACCACTTTGTTATTGAAATTATATTTTTGGTTCAACTCAATTTTTTGGGCACTAACTTTTGTGGTCCAACTCAATTTTTTTGGGCACCACTTTGGTATTGAAATTATATTTTTGGTTCAACTCAATTTTTTAGGCACTACTTTGGTATTCAAGTTAAATTTTTGGTTTCACTATATTATTTTGGGCACCACTTTGGTATTCAAATTATATTTTGTATACCACTTTGTTATTGAAATTATATTTTTTTTTCTCACTCTATTTTATTGGCCACCACATTGGTATTTCCGGTCCGATTTTTAAAACCTTACCGAAAATTTCAAGTGGTTCACCAAATCTACTAGAATGAAATAGAGAAAAAAGGAAAAAGGTTAGAAATAGTCCCTGAACTATCCAAATTGTTTGGGTTTAGTCCCTAAACTATCAAGTGTTTAGGTTTAGTCCAAAGTTCAGAAAAGTGTGATTTTAATCCAAAGGTGACCAAAATCGTCTCAGTTAAGGACAATCCGTCAATTCGAGTAATGGAATCCGTCAACTGGTTCCAGGCTGGATTTTTTTATTTTTTATTTTTCTTATATTTTATGTGGCTTTGTTGTGGCAGGGGGGGGGGGGGGTTCCAAACAACCTAACCAACTTATTCTTTTCTTTTTT
>JAYMTA010003614.1:0-13925 GCA_036897625.1 Pelargonium cotyledonis | reverse complement strand
ACTCTTACAAATAAACTAACGTATATAAAGTATAAACCAACAGAATGCCCCACAAACAATACATAGTTTTGAGTTGAAACTGTGTTTGAGTTTCCCCCTAACTTTTACATTTAATAAAACTACTTAACTAATAAAGCTATCATGTGATTAGTGATACATATGGAGATAAAATGTTTGGTTCATCGTGAAAAATGGAGATTGTGGAGGTAGTGACCGGCAGTTCAGTGTAGATAGGATGAGTGACTGAGTGAGTTAATAAAAATATGAAAGGAAAAATAATTATTGGGATTATTATACAAAACTACGTAGTTTTAGGAGTCTAACTCAGCAGTCGACTCACTTCCATTTTACTCATAAATAATTTAAGTCAAATAAATTTCCACTTAATTTAATTCACATTAATTAAAATATGATATATATACTATTGAGTTTTTGTGATTATAAAACTGCTGTTGCATTTCAATATCAACTTTTTCTTAAATTAATTTTGATACTCTCTCCATGTATAATTGTTCAACTTATTTCAATTTATAAGTAGAGTACGAGAAATAATTAACGACTGTATGCAAATTCGAGAATTTATGACTAAAGATATTTTATTCACAAAGCACATAAAGAGATATAATAAATTACTTTGCTAAAACCGATAATTTACTAAATAAAAACAAATGTTGTGCAATAATATTGTTATGAAAAGAAATGCAGGTAATAAAATTTCAATATTAGTGAATGCATATAATAGTATTTATCCACTAAAAATAGTGACAAAAGAAATAAACTACAATAGTAGGTGATTAAGTTCTCATTGTAAAGAAGACCTTTCTATTTTTTGTTTTGATGTCCAAAACCAAACATGTGTGATGCATTGCTCCCCACTATTAGCCTCTTTGGTGGTTTGAATCTAGACCCAATTCTCATTAGGAAATACAGAGGAAAAGATTGGGGCAATTTTTCAAGGAATTTAATTTAATTCCCTAAGCACTTTACAACCACAATAAACAAAAACCAAATTCAAAACCTATTGATAGGAAGTCAAAAAGAGGCTTTAGATATATGTATACATGGGTTGGTAGTTGGCCACTCCAATGGGTTCTAAGCTCCCCTTTTGGGGGGGGTCTCATTTTCCACTCCATTCTCATGCCTTTTTCCTTACATTTTTAGCACTAAACCAAGTGTCCACAATATATGTGGTGGTATTCTTACATTCTGATTGGATCTGTATCAGATTTGTTTAAATTTGAATTGACAAACATTAATATGAATATGATCTGGTAGATATTTAATTTTATTCGAATTATGAGTTACAGGTTGAATAAAATTATATCAAAATTTAGAATTTAGAACAAAATGCATAAAATTAGTTGAATTTAATCGAATCAAGTTTAAATCGGATCAATTTAAAAATATGAGTGGGAAGAGGTTTCCGGATGGATTCCCACTCAACACATCCTTAGTGGTGGTGGTGTAAGAGACCACTTTGGTGCGCTATAGTGCCAAAAGCCCTAGGCTAGGGTTGAGAGGCAAAATCTCTTTCCTGTACACTATTTCCTTGTTCGAGCTTGTATATATATATGTCTTGAAAAGGGTCCCCCGTTGCGATATAGAATTTCGGCACCTATCTGTATAAAAAAAAAAAAAAAATTACACTTAATGGATTTGATTTTGAATTCTAAATAAAAGGATACTAAGTGGATGTATCTAGTTGAATTCAAGAAATATATATATGGGTCATATTGTTTCATAATTTGAGGTGAGATGTGAAGAAAACATTGCACGTGCTGACGAATTATAAAACTTAATTTTATAAATTTAGAAAATCATTTTAATTTGAAAATGATTGTGATAATAACAGCACCATATGCAAATACACAATAACACTTTTTAGTGGATTCCAATCCAGGAAAGATATTGCTTTTTATCTTTCAAACTATTTCTATACCTTTGACAATGTGCCGACAATGGAAACTCATAGTATAGTTGAGTTGAAAATTAGATGTGAAAACTTATTAGCTATGAAATCCACAAGGTATAATTGCGTCGGATTTCAGCAATAAAATTTTGTCGTTTTTGTGGTCCTACTTAAGATTGTACATCAATGTCATTTCGGATGCGAATGAGGACAGGACCAAATAAAATCCATGATCTTGATTCATATCGAACCAACACAAACTGGCTAAATATGACGGGAACAAAATTTAGTAGGGAGAATAAATTTACAAATGATGCAAATCGTATTGAGTAATTATGAAATTCATGACACAAAAAGAAGTATAAAAAAATCAATATTCTACTTTTTTCTTATATAATTATTTTTTAAATGCAATATTCATCTAGATCATACCTAAACCGATTGACAATTAAGAGTGAACAAAAAAGCTGACCGAACCCATTCAGTTTGTGTCACCAAGTCGGGCCAAATATGAACAACTTAAATCCTATCCAATCTGTTAAATTTTAATAAAAGACTAAATATAATTTTTTGGACTTCTTATACTAAAAGATCAATATTATTAGTAGAGTTTGACTTCCACCATTATATTTAGCTCATTATGTTTATAATTTGTCAATGTGGGACATTTACCCACTTCAACACATTCGGTTCGAGTCAATATGTCAAACAAAATTAGAAAAACCCTAATCCTTCCCAACTCAATCTAAATTAGACCTGGTGGTCCACATAAAATAAATAGAAAAACAAAAATTTGGTGCCAGCACAAAACTCATTTTATATGTGCTAATTAACAAATACATATATAATACAAATTAGGGTTTTGTCTTAAAGAGTCAATGACATTCTCATTTTTAGGCTTTATTGTAAGTATAGCCTTTTACCACCAACAACAACACACTATCTTTTGTAGAGAAAGAAACAATAAAACCCAAAAAAGCATTTATGTTGGTGGATTTGTGCAAGCAAGTTTCCAATTCCATCATAAGCCTCACCCATGCCACATTGAATTTTCCCATTTTATCACTCTTTAATAATACTTCTTTTTTATTTTATTACTATTATATTAATGTAATGTGTTTTTTGGGGTTAGTTGGGTTAGGCAAGTGAAGAATATTATGGAAGCTAGCTTTTGACTCCTCAATTCCTACTTGTACATTAGCATTAGATTGTCAAACCCTTCAACCTAGGAAATAGGAGAGTTTCTCCACCATTGAAAGTCGGTGGTATATTCTTTTCCTATTATCTAATTATATAAATTAGTCAAACGCACGACAAGAAACAAACACAAAATAAACATGTTTGATTTATTAACTTTGTTATAGTGACATGTTCGTCTTAGGTTATGCACCCATGATTACTTATTCATATTAATGCCTAACGCTAACATGTTTGTGTTGAGTTTCCAAGACACGCACATATGATTAATTATTCTTATTGACGCCTAAACTCACATAAGAGATATTTTGGTAAAATAACCACAAATATCACAGCTAATCATATAATTTATATGATTTTTGTATGTTAAATGAGTTCAATTTTGAGATATGTATTCGTGTTTGCTAATGTCATGTCAAACATAATAGTCTAGTTATTTAAAATGTGCTAGATTATATTGTGTCAATTGATCCATTTAAGTAAATGTGTTCGTAAAAGCGTCGTATTCGTGTTGGTCTATTTGAACACTATTATTAAACATGTGCTCATATTGACCTATACAACAATTGCTTAACCTTCAACACGACATGTACGAACTGAATGGCCTACTTACAATTACTACACTAAATTCGCCAAAAACAACATAAGCATGTTTGGCTCATAAATTTTGTAAACTGCCGTTGTATATGCTGTCTAAAAAGCACACTAAGATTATTATTACATGAGGCACCTAACTCACAAACTGAGGCGTTATTGGTGAATTAACCACCAAGAAACACTTGCTAGTCTAATCAACAGAATTTGTTGTCATGTTCGTGTTCATAATGTGCCGTGTTCGTGAATTGACTCGTATTTGAGCACTCTTACTAAACGTGCTCTACTCGTGTTGGCTCATACAACACATGGTCAACCTTCGTTGCAACACAAATACGGCACCCACAATTATTCTACTGATTCTGTCATCCACTTTTCTTCTACCAAACAAACCACTAATCTCTCGAAAGAACAAAATTTTCATCAATATTTACACTAAAATAATCCACATAGGCATTTTATGAAATTTGTTGTTTAGAATCTACAATTTAGTTGACACTTGACATAATGTCTTTCAAGTCATATTTTTGAAAAAAAATGTCAACTGGGCCCATATATAGAATAGTAGTATCTCAAATGGCAAGAAAGCTAAATTTTCTGTCACAAAATTTAGGGCAATGACAAGACCGAACTTACCAATTTGCAGTGGTTACACCTCTGCTTCTACGACATTGTTCTCCGGTTGAAAGACTCCACAGTTAGGTTGGCGGTGAAAGCAGGAATCGAATTCATTTTCCTAATGAAAATCTCAATCTGCAAATTAGGCCGGAATTGCAACATTAGTAAAAATTGTAAAAGCTACGAATGCATCACAAATACCCAAACCTACTACTTTTATTGCAACAAAAGAGTTTCTTTTTGCAATACGTGAGAAATAGCACATCCAAACCTCAATGAAATATATGAATAATTTGTTTGTACGGTTTTAGATGTTGTGATCCATACCTGACGAGATATCTCAGGCTGAGAAGAGTAGTCATTTGGCTGTTTTATCAATGAATAAAATAAGATCAAAATTCTTCATTTTGAAGAACACAATTAAAGTCTCACTTAGGATTGGTTTATCAGATGTTCCGAGAATCACTTCCTTACCAAAATGTTTGTATTCCCGGATTCATATTCAAATTGGAGTTTCTCATCCTCACTTTGAGCATAGATGGAGTGGAGGGTAAACCGTGTAGCTGGGATCCCATTAGGACGCTGATGTTCATCCATTACAATCTGCCAAGAAAGGGATCAAAGAGCAAATAAACGATTAATATACAGCCTGGTTATAAGAAAATTTTATCCCATTCAAGGACAGCGACACATAAGGGTGTAACTGTCCCTAGTAGCAACTTATCAACATGAAGAGGAGAACTTTGACTTCTTCCAGGAACGCGATCAACAATAACATTTACTATGATACGTAATTCCATACAATATTGAAAGGAGTGAAATGTGTTGCAGACTTGCAGCCTATCAACTGCTTAATCCTAGAGAGGCTTCAACCAAGAGATAATGATTCAAGGCTCCACGAACCTTCTCTATAATGTCAAGTCCACTGGTTGTAAATCTAATCACTAGCAGAACTCTTCAGGGCCAACAGATCAGAATGACAAGTGAAGCAGTTAGCCACCAACTAGGTGAGATTATATATAGTGCCTGCACCTACGGGTCTAGAAAGGAACCCTCTTTCTGCCTCCTGGCTGGACTTTTTGAGGCGTAACCTACTGCCCACCCACGAAAAGAAACTCCTCAGAGTGACCATCAGAGTTAGGATTTCCCACACTAGCAAAACTAAACAGCTACCCAATTATCAGGTGAGCAAAGTGTAGACCCTACTATTTGTCCAACAAGATTATAATATCCTAAAGGGAAGGCCTTAGAGGTCAACAACATCAAAAACAACAAAGCCATTTCCTGAACAATGTTGGGGTCAGGTACATGAATCCATTAGCAAAACACTTACGTGATCTTCTGCTTGTATTCTCCTCCACTCTAACCTATCTAATGCTATCTCTTGAGTAATGCCATTCCTTATTACTTCTATCCATGCTAACTTAGGTCTACCCCTACCCTTTTTAATTTCTCCCAATTGAATTCTATAGCTTTCTCACTAGATCACAAGTCTCTGTACGCTCCACATGACCAAACCATATCTAACGATCTTCCCGCATCTTATCTACAATTGTTGCCCATAAGTTATCCTTCCTAGTGTTACCACACATCCACCTCAAGTAATATTTAATATACCTTGTAACCAAAAAGCTCGCAACAGGCCCTCCTGAAAACTGAAATTCGATCAGCAAAAACAGTCTTGTATCTGTTCAATGGAAAAAATGAAATGCTTCAGTTGCGTGAAATTTGATCATAACTTGAGAATTGAGGAAGTACTACAAAGGCCGATGAACCACACCTTTCCTCGCGTTTTTCAAGTGTTGCAATTTGTTCTTTTAATTGCATTATCTTTCCGGAGATATGTGAGTCCACCATTACTTTGCCAGCATCACCTATATTAACAACAATAAATCAGAAAAGGACATCAAGTGATCATTTAATGAAATTGCTAAACTAAAGAGTGTAACAATAAATTGGCCACAGCACAACAAATAATGTGGCTTTCCTGCTCTATTCATATTGTTAAAACTCACATTGACACCAATAACCCTATACTAATACCTAGAAACTACGTCCCACACTTGACAAATATAATCAAAATGATAAGAGGAACTAAATCATATATGTAAAAAGTACTAGCAACCGTTTATAGTTTGTTTTTACATAATTAGAGTTCAGCTATCTAAAATGTGAGGATTCATAAAATAACAACTAAGATGCCAAGTTTCAAATGATGGGAAAAAAGCACAGAATGGAAAATTTTGAGAAAAGTAATGTCCCGCCTGAATCTTCCTCAAATATATTAGATTCTCAATCCTTCTGGATAAAAGATTGTTATGGATTTCGTAAGAATCAATTACAAAACAATTAGCAAACAAGGAAGAGCAAGGAGACAGATATGGATTTCGTAAGAATCAAAGTAGTAGGAGACAGTTGATGTACACTTTCTACAGATATAATATTTTTAAACAAGATGATAAAACCCAAAATTAACAGTCTAATAAAAGAGAACCTATGACTTGAGAAGAGAGTGCTGGAATCAAAGCAAATTTAAATTCATTATCTGTAAGACTTTTCATACCTGATTGACTATTCAATTCCTCAACAGCTTGTAGCTTCTCCTTTGTCTTCTGTAGCTCAGATCGAAGAGCCTCTATAGTTTGTTTTGCATCACTATCAACTGCAAGGGTATTCACCATTCTCAGAACTTTTGTACTTGCAGATGAAAAATCACCATGACCCAACTGCAGCAAAAAATGAAAACAGTATGACGAGATGAATACATGTGTGAATAAGAAGAGAACAAGCTTGTAATCAGACAAACAAAACCAGTACTAACTGAACGTAAAGAATAACTTCAAACATCAGAGCACCAAGTTACTAAGTTAGAAAGTTAAATGACCTTTATATGAGTTCAATCTCTCCGATTCACTTTCTCACAAAAAGCACAAAGGCTAGGATGTGTACACGTTCACCTAAAGCAGAGAAATACGCACACACACACACATATGCATATGCTCCTATACTAAAGTAAAAGAATTAGTAAGATGTAGCTATTTTAGCATAACTACAGAACACTTAGAAACAGTCATTTTAACGTAGATGAATTAAACCCAATGTAACAATGTCAGACCAGCATCAGAAAAACATCATTTACCATGACCACTATCATAAATTGAAGTCACAGTTAGAATCAAGCCATCATATGAGTCTGCACAACAAATTTACTCAGAACTCAGAAGCATCGTTTTTACACAGATACCATGCATATCCCAGTAGATACAAGTCTAATTAGTGAAGATATAACAATTTTAGGCTCGAGTCTTTTGAAGAACTATTTAAATTAACACTTCATGATAATTGATAACCATATAGACTTAAATAGAAGCTGGCCAACTAAACTATCAACAATCCTCATACATCTTGGGTTCATACCTTGGACTCCAGCAGAGAAATCTCAGAACGAAGCCGATCACTCTCCCTCTCCAATGACTTTATTCTTCTTGCTTCATTATTTAACTTCTCATTAAGCAACTTAATCTCGTTGTGTTGACGGCTACTCAATTCCTTCTGCTCATGTAAATTACTCTCCAATTCTTTTATAAAACATTCTTTCTTGGCAAGTGATGATTCAAGCTCCTAATAATGCAAAGCGTGTGAGAAGTGAAGGCATCAATACGACCAGAAATTATTTATAGCGGAAATGGGACAGGAATAAAATAAGGACCTGAACATGTGTTCCATCAGTAGCTCCAACTCCAGATTCATCAACCTTTGGCCTCTTGAATTCATTAACAGTATTTCTTAATTTATCCCTTTCTTCAGTTACCATAGAAAGCTGTATTTCACAACAAATATTTGCAGAGTAAAGCAGAAACTCAATAGAATAAAAGGAATAACAGTATTACAGGTGTTAAAAAACAAAAAGATGTCGGAAATATTTTGCATTATGTATGTTTTACCAATAAATTAGCATCACAAAGCAAAAAGTAATCAGGTGAAATGGAATGAGATCGATATTATTGCAGTAGATTAGATTATTTCCTTTGTGACGCTGGAGAAAGGAATATTAGGAGTTTAGATGTTTAACAAGACACAATCTATGGGGATAGGGTTGGAAGTTTTCTACAAAAAAAAAAAAAAAAAAAAAAAAAAAAATGGTTGAAACCAAAAGAACCCCCACTTACCAACAATTCAATCCGCTTAACCTCTGATTTTGATACTTCAGCCTGCTCTTTGGCCAGTGCAGCCTCAGTTTCAGCATTTCGCTGACCAAATATTGCAGCATCAAGAGCCACCTCCACTTGTTTCCAGCGAGCATTAGCCTCACCTACCTTCACCTCGCTTTCAATCACCTCTCTGCATAATAGAATAAAGCAAAAGATCAAACATCAGAAAACAAGAAAATATGCTTAAGTAGAGACAGCATTTAATTTAATAGAAAAAAAGAACTAAGCCATCTCCAGAACCCTCATCATTTCATCGAGCACAACTAGAATCACATGTGATAAAAATAAAAGCTCACGGTGCTCACCTAAAGTCCCATATGAAAATGTAAACATAAACATGTTGAGCAGGACACTGTCAATAATTACATTCAAGTTTTTCTAACCCCTTAGAAGCTACCCAAAAATCCAACACAGAGCCCAACCAACAAGAAAACGCTATCTTTTCACAAACCAATTCCTTAAAAGAGCAAGAAAAGATAGTGAAGATTGACAACTACATTCCAACATAGGCCACTTGTTGCCAGAACACCCAAGAAAACAAGAAAGCTAAACCAAGGTAAATGTACAGAGAAATCAAACCCTGAAGCCACATTCTTTGATGATGTTTGTGCACCATACATCAGTGCCTCAACTTCACTCCAAAGTTGAAGGTAAGGTGGGTGTTGTTCTCAGTTTTCCGTAAAACATCAATGGACCTGGTATCACTGTTGAGGTCTGCCCAAATATAAGCAGACCTAACCAGCTTAATGAAAAAGATAGAGCACAAACTTTGGAGGACCTTTAACCTTTTATGCACAATTTTCTATTTGACACGGTCTAGAGGGTAACGCAGGGATAAGGACCCTTTATCTTTAAAAATCCAAATCCTAAATTTTGGAACCTCAGCTCTTGTACGTGTTTAAATTGTAAGATAAGGATGCAATGTTTGATAACCAAAAGCACCCAAAAAAAAAATCCAGTAGCAATCGGTGATTCAATGAACAGTTCAAATGTTCAGTCATAAAAATAAGTTTGTTAATACAGAACTAAAATAAAGCTGGTAACTTACTTTTGTAACGCTGCAAATTTAACAGGAATATCATCACAACATGACACATCAGGCATGTCTTCAATCATCAACTTCCAGGATGACAGCTCACCCTCCAAATTGTCAATTTTTAGCTGTAATTCTTGTAATTTAGGTAACTCTGATTCAGCCTGCTCTCTCCTGCCCTTTTCTTCCAACAATTTCTCCTTTAATAACTCAATATTTTCATAAGATGATTTCAACTTTCTTGCTTCTCGCACTTCAGCCTCCTTATTAGAGGAAAAACAATAAATCAATACATATATATATATATATATATATAATAGAAACCCATTACATAATGTAAAGTTAGTAAGATACCAAAAGTGAATGAAGTAGAATCTTTCATAACCATTAAGACAATGTAAAAAGAGCATGTCAACACCCACATCAACAATGGTTGGTGTACAAATAAGTAGTTGACAACATGAGCAACAATCTAGTTGAATCAGTCAAAAGCATTGCTCTAAGACAAAGCATATGCATTACAGTATTTACAAAAAGACCTAAAATTTCTAGTACAGAACTATTGCGCTAGGCTTTAAAACCCCGACATACAATCAGGCCCAGGACATCTCTGCCTTAATTATCTCCCATTCCATGTATACATGTTTGTGCAGAAAAACAATGCATTTCATCAAGATATCACTTATAACATGAAAGATCAAGATAGCTCTACATATGAAGCAGAAATGCAAGAGAAACTGGACTTACATAGCTTCTAAGCTCGTCTTGCAAATGTTTAACCAAAACATTAGTCTCTGTGGAAGTAACTTCTTGAGATGTAAAATTTAATAATTTCTTCTCTACTTCACTCTTCTGGTGCAAGCACTGAAATATAAGCATTATAAGTGGCATTGGAAAATGAATTGATGAAGTTAGCCTATTGTAGGCGGTAATTCCAAAGAGCATTCAAGTGAATCACACAGAGTGAGGTTACCAATAGTAAAAAGATACCACAATATCTTACTTAACAAAATATTACTATTATCTATCCGATCAAGTTTTCATTCAGGCATTTCGCAATACAGTATCATCAGATTCAGAAGCCGTTCCAAAAAATAAAGAGATATGGGTAAGGTATGACTAATAAAAAGATAATTATATGTAATGCTAAGTGGGCATACATGCGACCAGTTTGTCTTATAGGAGCTGAAAAGGTCGGGGATGAGAAAAATAACAGACCTCATTAAGTTGCTTCATAAGATCTTCCACCTGTTCTTTTAGTAATTCGGATTCTTTCACAGCATTGGAAGCTTTGCATTCCATTCTTTCAAGCTATAAGAATTAGCCAGATAATCAGCAAGTATTCCACATACAGAAAATCATATATTAGTGAAAGCAAAGTTTGCAGCTCACATCTGCACGTATCCTAGAAACAGAAAGCTTTGACTCCCTCTTCAGCTGTTCAAGTTCATTATGAAGACGCTTTCTTTCCCTATCTATACTTCCAGAAAGTTGGCTCAGCTTTCCCTCAAAAAGGGTAGCCTTCTCCTCAGCTGAAGTAGCTGAAGACTCAGCTTTCTTGCGAAGGTTCACTTCACTCTGGAGCTTAACCTGAACAACAATTGAAAAGTAGTGAAGTGTTACATGAAATTTGCAAAAGAACGATAAAAAAAAAAGTGATGACAGATTTATCATATAAGTAGAGAAATTTTTCATTGAAAGGAAAAGCAAGGAAGCATTCTAGTAAGCAGGAGGTGTAAATGAAAAGCATGTAAGCATCCCATTAAACAGTAAGTGTACAACAACATGTGAAATGTCTTGCCAGCTAACCATTTAAAAATAATGAATGAAGTTGTCAAACTAAATTAATGGCCACTCTACATTTCAATCTGAGAGAATGAATTAGATAGCTGAAGTTAAAAGCAGAAAATGAATCATATACTGTTCAAGAAACAACTAATTGGACCTCAAGCTCACTGTATGATTGTATCTGTTTTCTTAGTTGTTCTTGGTGATCACCAACTCCCTTCAAGAGTTGCTCTTGTAGTGCCTTCTCACGACCTTTAGCAGCAGCAAGCTCTTGTTCTGCGTATAAAAACTGGTCTCGAAATTTCTTCCTCTCAGCTTCTGCAACAATTCAAACAGAATGAAGGGGCTGCACATGCTCAACACCATTGTACATTGCATAACAAGATGAACATAATGACATAAAGTTATACATCTATTACGAAATAGTTTTACAAGTCACTAAATAATGACAGCCAATATACAGGGCCCTCAACTGCTCAGCATAACATTATCTATAATTTAATAATCTAGGACAATACCAGTGACTACCTCAACACGTTAGTAAGGGTAATCAATATACGGTTCTTGACACTTCCACCATTGCATCAAATAATGATAGAGCACTAACGAAAATGTTTTTGTTGGTAAATGTCTCTAGCATGATTTTGTGGAAAAATAAACAAAACAAAGTTTTTTTTTTATTAATATTTTCAGTCTTGGTGAGGTTTGCAGATAATAGCTGCCAATAGTCCTCTTTTCAAGTAGACTCTGATCTATGCTACAAATGAAAATACAGAGGAAAAAGAAAGATAAGTCATTAGAGCATGCAACTACATTAAGGAACTCAATCAGGTGAAATGAACTCTTACACGTCTAACTTCTAACACCATTTATGCATAAACCGTTAAAGAACCTGAATTTGCATAATTTTAAATCAAGACAATGTTCAGCAATAGGTTTTAAACATATACTAAAATCTATTGTACTAGCTTACCGGCTTTGCTATATTTGTCATTCAATGCCCCCAATTTGGAATGATAATCACCTACTTGCTTCTCTGCACTGCTTAAAGCATCTAAAACCTCTGACTTGACCTATAACAGAGGCATGCAGTTATTCAAGCCCTTGAATAGAGATTACACATAAGTAACTTCCCAATGATGTATGAAATAAAGGGTACTGCGATGTATAATTTCAAAGAAACACAATTTTTGAGTAGTCACCAAACTGAATACTATGTAATATGAGGAAGTATGATACTTGATGTGCTTTAGCTAATTGAGTCGAATACAATCATGCTGAGTTCAACATGAATGCCATGGAGCAAGAATCAATACCGCTGTTGAGGTCACATTATACTTAATACACGTATAGCAACAAATAAACAACCCTAACAGTCCACTAGTAAATCTTTCTTCTAGCATTCACAACCAAACATTTTGATCACTAAATCAGCTAAGAACTGGTTATGTAATTATTATGAGCTATAAACTTCAATCAATTCGTGAAGATGGTGAAATTATAAATTAGGTAGAATACAATTACAATCATTGTAAATTCAACATAAATGCCATGGAGCAAATGAGCAATAAGCAACACCTCTGTTGAAGTCACATTACACTTAATACACCTATAACAAGAGCTAAACAACCCTAACAGTCCACTAGTACACCTTTCTTCCAGCATTCACTACCTAAAATTTTGATCAATGAATCAGCCCAGTACTGGTAGCTTGAATCAATTCACGAATATGGAAAAATTAAAACTGAGACATCCATAATACATCGAAAAACTGAACTGTATTGAGGTAAAAGGTTAGAGGAATTACCATTTGGCAGCATTGATAGGTGCACAGCATGTGATCGGAGGGGGAAGGCTGGGGAGGAGGAGAGGACTCGCGTATCGCCGAAGGAGGATCCTCGTAGATCACCAGATGGCGATCAGAACCGCCCGAAGGACTATCTGGATTCCGGGGTCTCTTGGGAGGAGGAGTTCGGAGCATCATATTGTTGCGCTTTTCTAGGGTTTCGCAGAGATGTGAGAGAGATAGAAGAAGATTGAGCTCCAAATCGAACTCCAATGGCGATGGTGCCTTGATCTGATTGGCTCCGAAGTGAAGTGAAAATTGAAATTTGGGCTTAGTTCAGTTTTGAACGGTAGGGCGCCATTTTTGAAGGCCTGCCTCTTCAGTCTCTCTCCAAGTCAATAGTTGTAGGAAACTATTTTCGCAATGAAGAAAGAGGCGTTTGCTTACAAAACGCATCGTTTGTGTTTTGAATCTAACACGGAGGTCACAAAATGTAGGTTCGGGTTATAAGCATAAAATACGATGTTTTTGTGATAAACTAGAGACAAATAAGTAAGGGATCAAAGCCCTAGTTGGTCCCCTTACTATCAAAAGTGAGTCAAATTAGTTCCTCTACTTTAAAATGGATTGAGTTAGTCCTTATACTATTTAAAAATGAACCGAGTCAGTTCTTCCGTTACATTCCGTCCCTTTTTCCATTAAGTTGTGCTGATTTGTCATTTTTTATAATTTAATATTATTTTTTATTCTACCCAAAAAATTACAAGTTTAAAAACAAATGAAAACTCA
>JAYMTA010003613.1:0-13926 GCA_036897625.1 Pelargonium cotyledonis | reverse complement strand
TGTGAAGATTTTGGTGATATGAAAGTGTATAGTAGTGTTATGGTGTGGTTGAAATTCGATTCAATTCGTTACGATGCTGGAGTTAAAAATTATGACCAAAACTTGCATCATCATTAATGTATAGTGTATATCATGAACCCATGTTGTAAAACTTTCGATCACAAATTATTATTGTATAATCTATGAATTATCGTTGGACTAATCATATTTGGTAATACATAATTATATTGGATAAAATAGTATGAAGTATGGAGAGTTGGTAATTTGAGTAATAATTGTGATGCCAAAATAAAGAAGATTTGCATAATCCAAAATGCCCCACAAAAATAAGGTAAAAACACACGTGTTGTGAGATGGTAATGAGAGCAACAAGATTGGTCTCCCATTTGGCGGGGAACTGGGGATGTGTGCCACTTCACACACTTACATTAAATGACATGACATTGACCATATTGGCCCATCAACAATCTATCATTTTACAAATCAACCCCCAAAGCTACCTACATTTTCCATTTTCCTCTTTCATTGGACAAAAACAAAAAAAACCCAAATTTAAGAGAATTATCTTTAGACACTATTTTTTTATTAAATGCAAGAGACTGATAATTTATTAGATAAAATTGAATGATAACAAAAACCATATAAAGATGGAGACTTGAAAATCAATCCATCAAGACAAGTATGACAAAGAATGGCACTACTAAATTGTGTCACAATTAGTTAAAATATATTGAATAATCAAATAGAATGCATTGAAATCCTCTCTCCTCACCCTGAAGAGCACGAACAATTGACAACAATTGCACTTAAAGTTTAAGGCGACCGCGTGGAGGTTTTGTCAGCGCTATTCGCCACCAATAGATGTGCCATTTGATTTAGCAGCAAACTCAAAGGCTGATATGATAGCTCCGACCAAACGACCACCTTTCAAGCCACCTTCGACGCTGTCGTCGCTCTACAAACCCTAACAATACCTTAAATTGCTATCAAAACAAGAACTTGTTATCTTAATGAGAAAGACCGCAAATTGCTATAAGTAAACCTAAGACATGGCTATAAAGATCAGGAGTAGTCGTACCCGAACAAAAATCTAGTTGACTCTCGAAACAACCCAAAGCAAAAATAAACCTTTAACCTTTTGTCTACACCTAGTTTACCAAAAACAATTGGCACTATTTGTTGTATTCAAAATTAAATTTCTTGGAACATACATTTATGACTAAAAGGCCTCAATTAAAAGCTCCACACTCCCATGTTTTTGTTACTTTCTATTTGAAGCACTCAACTAGGTGCAAATAAGCACAACATTTGGGCACAAAAGCAAAATACATGAAAAATAAGGGACCATTTATGAGAAGAAACCAAAAGAAATCAAGAGACCAATAAAGAAGAGGCAGCTACATTACACACCAACATATCACTGGCCCATGCCTCTCTCTAAAGACTGAAGTGCACTGTAAGCTAACAAACAAACAAGGCTTGTGCTCTACAAATACAAATACAAAACCAAAACCAGTATCACAATCCTCAATCTTATTGTTCTTAAACAACAATAAGAGCATCAATGGCGTAAAGCTAAGTCCAATGTCCTTGCGTGCCTGAAACCATTGACAAAGAATATACATATTACAGACCCAAATCATAATTCAATTTCTGGGTCTGTGATTTCAACTTCTGGGAAAAATCTATTCCACCTGTTAATGTTGTTGTTGTTGCTGTGTATGAGGAGTGAGTGGAGTGAGGATCAGTTGTCGGATTTTTTTGTTGATATTGAGGAGCAGGAAACCTGGGAAAGCCTGGAGAGTTTTTGTTCGACGGTTGGTTCGATTGCATCCATGAAGTTGCGGCGGCTCTGGCCTTCGCTAGGATGAGCGATTCTGCTTACCGAGTCGAAACCACCTCTCGTCTTGCCCAATGGAGGATCGACAACTTGGCTTCCTGCACCTACCGCAAATCCGATCCTTTCAAAATCGGGAACTGGAATTGGTCTGTCTCGAGCTCCATCTTCATCACTAACCTTTATTTTCTGGGTTCAAATATATGCTCTCTTTTTTCCCTACAACTTCAGTTTGATTTGAAATTTGAGCCTAAAATCCACAATACTCATGTGGGTTTTTGTGGGTTTTGTGGGATTAGTTTAGTTTAATGGAAAAGGTGAGATTTTTACAGTTCTATGACTGTGGTGGAAGGAGATGAAATTTTGTTTGTAGCAAGGTGTTATGGTAGTGTTTTTACTGTTTCTGGAATCTGTTTTTTTAGTCATTTCTATTGAATGTGAAATTTGAAGCCAAACCCACCAAATTAGGGAATTAGTGAAGTTTTTGTCAATCAAAATGAAAGATTTTTGCAGGGTTGTGGATTTGTTGGTAGTGTGTTATTTGGGAGTGTTTTGGTGTTTCTGATTTCGGGGTATGGTTGGTCATTGAATATTGACTCCCCTTTTTTAGTGAAAGATTTTTGCAGTGTTGTGGATTTGTTGGTTGTGTGTTATTTGGGAGTGTTTTTGCTGTTTTTGATTTCAGGGTATGGTTGGTTATTGAATATTGACCTCCTTTTCTTTGTTATGCATGTTAGGTATTTGGTGATAGAGAAGAACAGAGGGCTGTGTGTTAAGCTATACCCAGAGATATCGAAGCTGACAAAGGATAATCCCCCAATTGCATCGTTCGTCATTCGGGTGGTTTGTTCGGTTGGGGACCGCAAGGCCTTGACTCATCCAGGTAATCCTCTAGATGGGATGATACAACTTGTTTTTTGTAAGATAGGGACCCTTGATTGCGTTGTGTGATTTTGTTATCTTTGGACCCATGCTTCGACTTGTGATCAGATTAATGATTCAGAAGACAGTCACATAGTTTGAGTTAGCGAAGATTGAGGGCTTTATATGTTTTGTCCATGACCGGGAAGAAGCAATGAGCCATGATCCTATCTCACCCAACATAACATGTTTTTCGTCTCATACCATATCTTGAGAATTTTCTATGATTGAAATGAGAAGCTTTAGCGAGCTGAACTATTGATTGTGCATTACATCCAAAAGGAAAAGCATGTACAAAATTATAGTATCATATTATATGTATCTTTGTTAGTTTTCAAAAGTTAGGTTCTCAATCTCAACAACCCAAGTTTGATGATTGTTTAATTTCAAAACCTTAGTTAGATTCAACTTTTTTGCGCGTATGCAGAAATAACAGACAAGCAGCTCAAGAACAACAATGATTTTGTTTGGGCAGTTGAAGTTCCATTAACCGGGAAAGTCATCATTGATGTTGAATTTCTTGATCTGAAGACAGCAACTCCAGACGTACGTGTGTGTGTGTGTACCTTCTTTATTTCATCTATTTGGTAGTAATAGTTTTCCATATAGACAAGATTGAGTCTAGTAAACAGTTAAGAGAGCACGTTGAGGCCATACCTTATTTAACATTCTTGATTTGTGAACATCAAACAGGGTGGAGAGCCTAGCTCCATCTGGACCGAAGGATTCACACAAAAGCAATCAAATGCAACAGCGCTTACGTCACTTGGTCGAATGTTGACAGAAAACATCCACACCGACATCATCATTAATGCCTCTGATGGAAGCATAGGAGGCCATCGTGCTGTTCTTGCTGCGAGATCACCTGTTTTTCGCAGCATGTTTCTACATGACCTGAAAGAGAAAGAAATGTCAACCATAAACATCTCCGACATGTCAATTGTGGCCTGCCAAGCTTTTCTCAGTTACATTTACGGGAACATACATCACGAAGAGTTTCTGACGCACCGCCTGGCACTTCTACGTGCAGCTGATAAGTACGACATCTGTGACTTGAAAGAGGCATGCCACGCAAGCCTTTTAGAAGACATTGATTGCAAGAATGTGCTTGAGAGGCTCCAAACAGCATCTCTATATCAGTTGCCGAAACTCAAGACTAGCTGCATGCAGTATCTTGTGAAGTTTGGCAAGATATTCGACATCCGAGATGATTTAAATACATTCATGAGATGTGCAGACCGAGACCTGATAGCTGAAATCTTCAACGAGGTTCTCATGACCTGGAAAGGTTTCTGATGTTCTGCCACAGAGTCTGTGAAGTCGGTTGTGTTTTACTATGTACCTGCAAATGAATTTTAGAAAAAATTAGTTTGATTTGTTGCCATGGAGATGATTCTTTTTTTCCAAAATGGAATTTGTTCATGTCTTGATGTAAATACATATATATACTGGAATTCATGGCAGAAAACATTGTATCCGTCCTGCGAAGGACATTATGTGATCAATGAAATGTGATTTGATATCTCAGTTTTGTATTGTCCTGAGATGATGTACTACACTTGCATTTTGACGAAAGAGAGAAACAGAAGTCATGACATTATGTTGCAATGATTCACGAATAAGAATCCGAATGAACTTAAAAAGCAAACATAAAACGAAAATCATAATCCAAATGCAATCACTATATACGATAAATGAAGCAAAAGTATTATCTGATAACATGCCATAGCAGTTCACATATGCAGCTTCAGATAACAGCATCTTAATTACAAACCAGCTTCCTGTAAACTGCTCAGGTTCGCAACAAGAAATGTTCGACACCAATAAGCCAATAACCCCGACCCGACTTTTCTGGCCATTTAATCAAATTTAAGAGAAATTGACAATGAAACATTCCCAGAGCAAACACTGCAAAAACAGCTTCTTTATTTTTTGAAAAGCAAGCATATCAACCGAGGCGGTTCAAAGCAAATGAAGGAAATCAAAGAAACTAACGAAATAACCTGAATGTGAGAGGTATGTACAAATCTAGGTGTGCGAGAAAGAACGAGACTGAAGGAGTAAACTAGATTTTACTGTTCTGTTACAATGCTTGTGTTTTCACTCTCCCCCTAAACACAACCTATGTACATAGTGAATTTGGTTTCCTTGAGAATCTTGACTTCAGTTTCTAAATTTCGAAAGCCCTCTTCGTTCGATACAAAACACAGTTAACCTCCATAAATGGCTTACTAGTTCGTAACTTAAACTCGGGTATACAATTGCAACAGAACCTCAACAGAGACGACCATAAATTTTGGAGACCCTATGAATTCCAAGATTTCAGATTCTAAAACAGAAATCATTTGACATCTTATCTTCTAAACATGTTTTAAAATTTATGGAAATTGAGTTCAATCCAAGTATTTGTGCATACAATTATTGAATTAGGCCCAAATCTAAAAATTTAGAGCGCCGAGAACATCAAACATCATTTATTCGATAAAACTCTCAGACAAGACACAAACGAAATAGATCTGGGCGGGCGCTCTGCGCCCACAAATTCATTAGGCGGGTATGAGTATTACTTGATGAGGTGACATCATCTCATTAACAAGGCATGTTTAGTCAAACGGTTGATGCGCTTTGGATTTCATTTGAGGTATTAGGTTCGAGTCTCATTGCTAATTGTAGGAGGTGAGATTTATGAGGTTAAGGGGAGAACTAACTACTAATAAAGGTGACGCCTCCCACTAGGGCGGAGAGAAACACTCGCCTTTTATTAGGCAAGAGTCTAAGCCAATAAATCATGGTCGATATTTTTTTTTCTCAAAATCAAAATCAAAATCTTTAGCTTTACAAAGATTATAATTGAAAGAAAACATTAAGGTGTCAGCAAAAATAAAGAGCATATCTAAAATTAGAAACTCACCTTTAGCCAAATCCTCAGAGTATGTTTGCTTTGAAAATATTTTTGTTCTGGAATAGGTGGATGTGGATTGGAGGGAATATGAGGAAATTTCTGTGAGAATATGGAGGAAATATTATTTCGAATCTTTTTATTTATAGTTTTGGATATTAGGCCCAACCCAAGGCAAGGCCACACATTTTATTAATTTTATTTGGGCTTAGCTTGTAAAGTTTCAAAGAAACACCTTTCATATACAAATACAATTGATGCAATTTTGGTCTAATCTTCATTTTTTTTATAGAAAAATTAGCTCAATCTAGGTCCGGTTTTGGACTCATTAAAATCAGAAATTAAATCGATAAATGATGAATCAACACGTGACGTTTGAATGCTACATCTACAACCACTATTGGAAGCCCAAATGTTTTGCTAGCTTGGGGCATCCGAGAAGGGCTTGAGACCTACAAAAGTGATCGTGTTTTACCTTCTAGAATTACGACATTTTTTCTCTGGAATTATCTTTAACTTTTGTGTGTTTTCGGTTGAGATTCTAAATGTCATGCTCAATGCTCTTATCATTTTTTGTTTGTTGAGACTCAATTTGTAATGGAGATACTAAAATTTAGTTTTATAAATGACATTTTATACTGATTGGACTCATTAATTTAATTTTTCCCAATAAAACTCCATTTTGTACAAAGACTGAGATTTGGCTCCAAACAAATATTTAGTAAAAAAAAAATAAAAAATGTTTAGTCACCAAGTCAACGATTTTCATTTTCTTTTAAAATCTCCATTTATGAGAGTCAATTTTTTTAGTTTTTTGAACCAATACGAGTAATTATTATGTTTATTAATCTAATCAAATACGGATAGCATTTTTTATCTACAAATCTATTGACATAAGTATTTGACTATTTGTGTAGGAAACTAGGAATCACTGGTGTTAATAGATAAGATATTATTTATTAGAATTAAGATTCATGTATTTGAGATAGAAAATTAAATAAAACACAAATTGTTTTTTTTTTTTTCAAAAATACGACCAACCCATTATATTATTATAACAAAGCAAGTAAGGTTTCAAAAAAAGAAAAAAAAAAAAACAAAGTGAGTAATTAAAATAATTATTATTTGGTTAATTTATATAGTGTTTCTCTCCGTCTCAAAATAAATATCATGTCTTTTATGAGTATTTTTTTTCAAAAGAGCGTTTTCTATCTTCTCAAAATTTTAGTTGGACATAAATTAGCATTAGTAATATTATTTTATTACAATATACAAAAGAAAGTGTAACACATGTTGGGTTAAGTGTTTAGAACACTTTGTATTTTCTCGTAGCTTTTAAGTTCAAACTTTTTTGTCGATGATATGAAGTGACATTTGTGGAGTGAGCTTTAGAGTAAAAAACATTGTTACTTCAAATATGATGTCCCGTTGCTAATATAAATTACACAAAATCCTAATCCCAATTGCTCATTAAGTGGCACTGCTTCTGCTAATAAAAATACACAAAACTAACGTTCCTAATTCCAACCATATCGTAGTAACTGTAGCAGTTCTTTTACTAATATTCAAATCAATCGAAAATCAAATAAAAATTTCAAAATTCTCTCTTTATTATCATCCATCAACCAATCCCATAAAATTAGCTTTACAAATAAATTTCCAATTTTGCTTCCAAAATCAGAGTGCGTGAGTGTTGTATTTTTAAAAACAGGGGAAAGCAGAGTCACTTTTACTCTCTCTCTCTCTCTCTCTCTCTCAGAAGAGTTTTTGCAGAACAAACACAGCAAGAACAAGAACAAGAGCAAGAAGAGAAACAGAGATTCAAAAATCCAAAGAAATCAAAAGCAATGACTCTGTTTTCACTTCCTTTAGTTGCTCTCTCAATCCTTCTTTTCTCTCTGTTGCAGAGTCCAACTTTTGCCGAAGAAAAGGCAAGAAAAGCACGCATTTTTAATTTCCATTTCATTTCTGCTTTCCCTGTTCCATGTGGAATGTGCACTTTTAATCATGTTCTTAAACACCCATTTCGCTCCTCTTTAATGGGTTCTTCTCCTTTTCACCTATTTCAATTCCATTCCATCGGTTTCGATTCAAATTCGACATCAATTTTAACTTCACTTTCCATTCTGCAGTCATATATAGTGTACTTGGGAGATCATCCCCACGGCCCCAACCCGACGTCTCAGGATCTTCAGCGAGCCACAGCTTCTCATTACAGTCTACTTGCACCTTTAGTCGGGAGGTAACTAAAAAATTGGATGATTAATGTGATCACTACAAATAATTAGCAGTTGCTTGATGTTGTTGTAATTTATGTAGCTATGAGAAGGCGAGAGACAAGATCTTTTACTCGTACACGAATCACATCAACGGGTTTGCAGCTGTCCTCGAACAAGAGGAAGCTGCTGAGATTGCAAGTAATGATCCATATTTCAGTTTCTGTTATAATTAGCTATCGCAATCTCGTTACAATGTGATTAATGTTTGTTTGTTGTCGCAGAAAATCCAAATGTCATATCGGTTATTCCAAACCAGGGAAGAAAATTGCACACCACGCGTTCGTGGGACTTTCTTGGACTAGAGAGAGATGGAGGAGTGATCCCCAAGGGGTCAATTTGGAACAAAGCTAGGTTCGGGGAAGACACGATCATTGCTAACCTGGATACGGGTAATGATGATCACTTTAATTTGAAAAAAAACCCGAACAAGTTACTAGTTATAGGAAATCATGTAGCAATGCATGGCATGATGGTTTAGGGAATAAGAAATGGGGAGTGGTGTGCGGTAGGGTAGGGACAGTAGCAAAAACTCTTGACTATCTATCTCTTCATCCATATTTGCTTTAGGGAATAAGAAATAGGGAGTGGTGTGTGGTAGGGTAGGGACAGTAGCAAAAACTCTTGACCATCTATCTCTACATACATATTTGCTTTTGCTTTTTTTCCACTTCTTTTTTGCCTTACAAAATCAATGTGTGTGCCACTGTTTCTTTGTCAATTGCTATCATGTTTTGACATTTCTTGGCTCTCCACTACTACTCTCTTCATTTTTTGTTGTGTTTTCTGTGCTTTTTGCTAGGTGTTTGGCCTGAATCAAAGAGCTTTAGTGATCGAGGTATGGGTCCCGTGCCATCAAAGTGGTGCGGGATCTGTCAGCTGCAGCGTCTCAGCAAAGATCATAAACCCGCTTGCAACAGGTACTTTCCCTTTTGCATCTACATTTATCCACTACTCATCGTCTTTACAGATATAAATTCTATTCCGGGTATTATTGCACAATTGGTTTTACTATCACATTCTGGTGCTGATGACGGTTTTTGACACGCGAAGTGTTCGAATATTTTCCATTTCCATCCACGACTGACCCGGAAAGTTATATGAACACGTCATTTGCTGTCAATGCCATAGAATATTGTAGAGTGCATTGTGACTGAAGCATGTTATTTGATCTAGAAATGGCCTCTGGGAATGTGAACGTTATTCTATACAGTTTTTAAAATATTTCTGTTCTCAAGCATCACTGGCCAGATATTTGACTTTCATTATCTTCAGATGGAAGCAACTGAACAGTATGTTCACAAGATCGTCTTAGTTTTATCGTCTCGTGTGCATTAATAATTGGCACATGGCTTAGTTGTTTATCCTCCGAAAATGTAACTTTGAACCCGAATCTGATATGTTCCACAAAACCATCACGAGTACTCGAGTTTAGACTTTCTGGCTTTTCCCCTTTTCATGCCCGGTTTAAACTCTAAACTTTCATCGATTTTTACCTTAACAAATCATCTTTTGTTTTCTTTTTTACTTGATCGTACCAATATTTGATTAGCAATAGCAAAATGGAACATAACCAAATATAACAATGGTACTTGTGTCCTATCAGCAAAATCTCTAAACTGTTGACAATGTTATGCTATTACATAGGAAGCTGATTGGAGCAAGGTACTTCAACAAAGGTTATGCCTCTGTCGCCGGTCCACTCAATTCCACATTTCAGTCAGCCCGTGACAACGAGGGCCACGGGTCCCACACACTGTCAACAGCTGCGGGAAGTTTTGTCCCGGGAGCTAGTATTTTTGGTTATGGAAACGGGACTGCCAAAGGGGGGTCTCCTAAAGCACGAGTGGCTGCATACAAGGTATGCTGGCCGCCAATCAATGGCAAAGAGTGCTTCGATGCCGACATCCTCGCGGGGTTTGATGCTGCAATAAGAGACGGTGTTGATGTGCTATCTGTGTCATTGGGAGGAGACCCTTCTGAGTTTTTCAATGACGGAATTTCCATCGGGTCCTTCCATGCTGTCAAGAAAGGCATTGTAGTGGTTGCATCAGCTGGCAATTCAGGACCATCTCCAGGAACCGTCTCAAACGTGTCCCCTTGGATCCTAACAGTAGGTGCTAGTACTATGGACCGCGAGTTTACTAGTTTTGTGCAACTTGGCAACAAGAATCACTTCAGGGTACGTACATTCCTCCACATTGTCCTAAACATCTACGCCACGTGATAGGGTCTAATTTTGTTTAGTTCCATTGCCAGGGAGCGAGTCTTTCCACAAGCTCGTTGCCATCCGGGAAGTTTTATCCATTGATCACTGGAGAAGGCGCTAAAGCTCCTCGTGCACCAGCTCAAGACGCGTGAGTTCACTCACTTTTTCCCCCATAAATGGCACAAAACTAGGATCTTACCAAAGATAGAATCTTTGATTCTTTAAATTGTGCAGGGTTCTTTGCAAGCCCGAAACACTTGATGCCAAGAAGGTAAAGGGCAAAATCTTGGTGTGCCTTAGAGGGGACAATCCTAGAGTCGACAAGGGACATCAGGCTCAACTCGCAGGCGCGGTTGCTATGATTTTGGCTAATGATGCTCAGAGCGGGAATGAAATCCTTGCTGATGCTCATATCCTCCCCGCGTCACACATCAACTTCACGGACGGAGTAGCTCTCTATCATTACATCAACTCTACCAAGTAATGTTCATCAAAACTTTCAACATTTCCTGTTAATCACTCAACTATATCACTCACTAACATATGGATACATACAGGTCTGCTGTAGGTTACATATCCGGCGTGAAGACAGAGCTGAGAACAAAGCCTGCCCCGTTTATGGCCTCGTTTTCATCCAGAGGCCCGAACATGATTGAAGACTCACTTCTCAAGGTTCGCTATCTGGTTTTCGAAACAATGATTGTATCAAAACTGATTTATATAGTATTTGTGTGCCTGAAACTTATAGTACATCTATTTCAGCCTGATATCACTGCACCAGGTGTTAGCATAATTGCTGCTTACACAGAAGCATCAGGCCCGACAGGACAAGATTTTGACAAGCGCCGGATTCCATTCAACATAGAGTCGGGAACTTCCATGTCGTGCCCTCACGTGGCCGGCATTGTAGGCCTTCTCAAGACTCTCCATCCAGACTGGAGTCCCGCTGCCATCAGATCAGCTATCATGACCACTGGTACAAATCTTTCTCTTAATTCACAACAATTCGAAAAGCAAAAACAGATACACTCATATTCATATACTTTATCCATCTGCAGCTAAAACGCATGATAATGTGAAAAAGCCAATGCTAGACTCGTCCCCAAACCAAAAGGCTACACCATTTGCATATGGTTCGGGACAAGTACAGCCAAACCGAGCAATGGATCCAGGGCTAGTGTATGATCTATCCAACGATGACTACTTGAACTTCTTATGTGCTCGTGGCTACAACGAAACCTATTTCAGATTATTCGCGGGGAAGCATTACAAATGCCCCAAGACATCCAGTCTTTTGGACTTCAACTACCCGTCCATCACAGTCCCGAGCCTCTCAGGCTCAGTGATAGTTTCTCGGACAGTAAAGAATGTTGGTCCCCCGGGAACATACTACGTGCGTGTCAAGAAACCAGCAGGAGCGTTTGTTTCAGTTAAGCCCGGATCCTTAAAGTTCAACAAAACTGGTGAGAGCCAGAAGTTTAAGGTAACATTGAAGGGGGACAAGGTGGTCGGGAAGGTGCACGAGTACACGTATGGGCAGCTGACATGGTCGGACGGGAAGCGATATGTGAGGAGTCCTCTGGTGGTGAAGAGGGTTTGAGAAAATGATTTGGTTTTGTAGAGGTTGAAAATATGGGTATTCTTTGAAATTTGGGTTTGCTTCTGTGTAATGATAATTAGAGTCACAGAAGAGGAGGAATAAGAATTTGCTTCAATGATTTTCTATAAATCATGTCTAGTGAAGAAATAGTGCATTAGATATCTTATTAAAATCTTGACTTGACTAGGGCCAAAAACGAAAGTAGTTTGAAAATGACTCGAAAACACGCAATTTGATGCTTCAACCCGAAACGTATAAGAACAAATGTAAACACATTTTTTGGTATAGCCATAGATGGGGTTTTACCACTAAATCAACATTATTTTTGTGAAAAACGATTTGGGTGTGATTATATGAAAATTTAGACATCTCAAATTTATAGATAACTTCAGGTGTCAGGTTAGTAGATAAGGTACCTCAAATTCTAAACTCGCACCCCTTGCTTCATGGCACCAAAATTCTAATTATCAAACTTAATATTTTGGAAGCGCGGGGAGTAGATTATGTGAAAAATAGTATAAGGTACCTGAATAAAAAAGACTCAACTCTAGATTATCAAGACATTTCGAAAGCTCGGTTTTGTCAATAACAACGTTAATCGAACTACTACAAGATGACCATGTATTACCAAATTGTCACAACATTTTTTTTATCTTCATTGAATCCCAATTGATCTCTCAAATCAGTGCTCAAGCACCATTTTTCAATAGACATCACCAAAACTCTTCACAAACCCTAGCTTCTCTCCATAACCATTGAACTAGACTATATCGCTAAATTTAGTGATCCATGTTTAATAGTTTTTTCGTCCCATAGGTTAGTTCTGGAATGCTATATTTTCTAATGAATTGTATTTTCTACACGTTCGTTTAATGTAGTTTTTAACTTAATTAAAATAGTTAAACACTCTTTCCCAAGAGTTGAATTCAAATTTGGAATTATTTACTCATTTGAGGAAAGCGAATATTTTTTTAATCCCAAATATGCCCTTATAAAAAAATTAAACGAATGCAATAATTGCAATTAAAAAATACCCAACATGTCCTACTTTCCCAAAATTTCAAATAAAAATCATTAAACCTACCTAAGTGTCAACAGAAAATGTAATTTATAACATGTTTTATGTATTTTAATTTGGCAATATATCTTGTTGGGCCGAAGCCCATTACACATGGGCGGCTTACCCTCCAAACCATCTGTAATCCGCTAAAATAAATACCCTATTTTTTGGTAGGATTGGTGCGGCCATGGATTGGATTTTACCGACTAAAAGTAGGTCCATGGGCAGCAAATCCGCTCGTGCATACCCCTATATGTGTCTCCCGTGATTCGCTAAGGTAATGTTTGATCAAAGGAATATAAGGTGAATTAGATTTTGAAATCCATTATGAAGTATTATCCGACATTTGATATAATGTATAAAATATTCCAATAAGAGAATGAATCAAAAAGTTGGTATTTAAATTTGATGAAAAGTAAAATAAAATAAAAATTATATCTTAACTATAAAAAATCTCCAAGTTCGATTTGATCATTGATTAAAAAGAAAAACTTTAACATTGTCCAAACTCATGCGGGTTAAAATTTTATTTATATGCGTTTGTGTTGAGTTCATGTCAATTCGATTTAAGTCCATATTGGTACGCAATTAGTTTTATACGCCATGGTCTTAATCTTGAATTTTATCTGTTCACTTGATCAAAATGTTATAGAATCAGAATTTGGCTTCAATTCGTTTATGAATCTATGAAACTTATACGTAGAAATAAAAAATTAGTCGCAGTAAAAACTATGAGATTGAGTTGAACTCATATTAATTCACAATACAATGTTTTACATGTTATTATTTTAAACTTAAGTTTCGAATCAAATAATTTTTAGCTTGCATTTCTAATTTGTTGCTCTATCTACTACGATATCAAACACTGTAATAAATACTTTCTCCGTTTTAAAATGAGCGTCTTGTTTCTCTTGCATTTTTGTTCCAAAATAAGTGTCTTGTTTCCTTTTCTAGTGAGTTAGTTATGCATGTAAGTTAATTAAGATCTCTCAACACATGATCATGATGATACAATAGTAAACATACCATACTAACTAATTTCTCTTTAATTTTTCTCAAAATAGAAATGAGAATACTCATTTTAAAACGGGAGGAGTAATTGTTTATCTATTGGATTTGTCATC
>JAYMTA010003612.1:0-13927 GCA_036897625.1 Pelargonium cotyledonis | reverse complement strand
AAAACTAATAGCAACATTGTAACAATAAAAATAAAATAATAAAACTTACTAAATGTTCCAAGGTACAAGTCCTTGTTTCCTGCAACCCTTCCAATTCTAGCTTGCCATCTTCCATGCTGATGGTGTCTGCCAAAATAAAGAAAAAACATAGCTTCATGAATGGTAGTAACAAGTACAATAACAAAACAAAATAATAAATAAAAACATTAAAAAAATATATATGTTTATAAATAAGATAATATTTTTTTATGAGGGCCACTTCAATAATATTTCCATATTTGTATAATCAATGACACATTTCATATTATTATATTTTTATTGTACCAATTATTGTTATATGGTGGTAACAAGCACAATAAAAATTTAAAAAGACAGTAGTTTATTTACTTATTTTTAGGAGTGTCACTTTAATAATTTGCCAATATTACATAATCAATGTCACATATGATATGGAATTTATTTATTTTGTGTACCCATTATTGTTGTGATAATTGCAAAAGCTGCACACAAAAAATGCAGTAAATAATGGAAACATTATTAATTATTAAAGTTGTGTTCCATGCCAAACCTTGTCACTCCTCTGTACACTGAGGCTCCTCTTGAAAACCCACTACTCTTCCTGTAAAATATTTATCAAAATCAATTAATATATTATAAAGTATGCATAGTTATCTAATTAAGAGCTATTTTATCAAGTTTCAATCAAATAATTAAAAAACAGTATGTTATAAACATATTATAGAGTTGATAATTTGAACTCGAATCTAAGTTTCATCCAAATTAGACCCCACTTCCCTTTCAGGATGGTGGCGGTTTATAACTTTTCAACCCGAACGTAATATTAAATCTTGATTGATAGCTCTACAACTGACAATTTGGACTTGTACGCGCAAGAACAAGAAACTCGATTCACATACCACCTTAAGTTAAGGTAGCCTAAAAGACCTAATCAATTTTCGGCTTAGGTCGTGTTAGAGCAAACTTGCATGAAGCTGCAAACTGGCAATTCGGGTTTAGTACGGTTTTTTCAAGTTGTAAAGGATATTGACGCAACACAAAAGGGATCCAAGTTGCAGAATCCAAAAGTGTAAAACGTGTTAGTTTACGCGACTCAAAACCTAAATTCTAAGAAACGAAGGTTATGTTTATGTCCAAATTATCAACCCAAACTTCACACCGATCCCGACTCGAAACCTGAATGACTAGCTCTATTATGCACCCACAAACTATTTTAACAAAATGTTGCATTTTATTAGGTTAATAAATGAGAATTGGTATATGAATTAATAAACAAATATTAATGCAATTAACTACCTTCTCAAATTAGCAACAAATTCTTGTCTGGTCATGTTCTTCATTTCTTCAAGCTCCTTCTCATAAGTGCTCAGCTAAAACATTTATAATGTGCAATAATTGATTGTGGTGTTGAAATAAATTCCCAAAAAATTCATAAATATTTGTAGCTCCAAACATTAAATACAAATAAATGTAAAAATAAATAAAAATAAAAATAATTGGGCACTCACAGGAAAATTTATATGAGTTGTTGGACCCCAATACTTCAGTGCAGCTAAATCATAAGCCCTAGCTGCCTTTTCCTCTTTATCATACCCACCTTCAAGAAAACACACATATTATAGAAATAAATTTTCCCTAGAAACAAACAAGGGCCCAAGAAAATTAATGAGGAAAATAGGTTAGATGGTCACTTACCAAGATAAACTAGTAATGTTGGAAGTGAGAGAACAACACCCAAAAAGTGCAGAAACATAACAATTATTAGTACATTTCTATGAAAAAAATTTAAATTCTAATAATTGTTAGAAAATATCAAGAATTTAAAGATCATAAACATTATGATCAAGAACAAGAACAAGATCAAGATCAAGATCAAGAACCACCTTGTCTTCCTTTCCTTGTTTGTCCTTCTTTTCTGCAACTATTGTCCCACAAATGGGCCTCATATCTTCCTGTCCATCTATGCCTACAAAACAATATTCGTAATAATTAAGTCGGGTTAAACTTGCTATACAGTCGTATCAAGTTTAATCGTAGAGTTGTTTTCAAATCACCAATAAAAAAGTTTGCTAGTCGATGTTATCAACTTAAACCTCAAATTTTATCGGTTTAAGGTTTAAAAGTCGATCTTTTTGTCACAAATTGAAATCATAACGTTACGCAAATCATTAATTTCGTAAAAGAAAATAGTTGGAGGATCAAACTCATACAAATAGACAATTTGGGATTTTAGGCATTGGAAAGAAAATCAATAAGTTAAAATATTACTAATAAATTCTAAATATAGTTGGAATGTTGAACATGAGACAAAATCATTTGTATATTTATCCATAAATATAAATAATGAAAGCTCTAATAATCAAGAAAATCAAGAAACAGAGCATCCAAGAATCAAGAAAATCAAGAAACAGAGCAAAACAGGGGAACCTGGTGACGCCGCGGTACTGAGAGGTTCTCTGGCCAAAAGTGTCGATCGATTTTCTTGGAACCGGCTCTCTGGCGGCGGCGGGGGACTTTCCGACGGGTCGTTTCCGGCTCTGGTCGTTGACAACAAGGCCGGTTTGAGAGGTGGGACTCATGGTGAGAGACAGAGCCGACTGGTCGGCGGCTGACGGAGGCGGTTTCTCAGGCGGTGGCTGGCGCAACCAGGATTTGAACCCTGAAACTGAAGTTGCACCGTCGAAGGGGAGGTGGTAGAACCCATTGTTGTGGACCTGATCGTGATTGGAGCTCAGGAGAGCTTGGTGGTGGTGGTGGTTGGTGTAGCTGTGGAAGCTTCCTGTTTGCATTAATGGCGGTGGTGCAAGATTCTGAGCCTCCCCTGTTTCTATCCCTCCGAAGCTCGGTGCAACGTTGACGTTGATCCGGTGATCGTCCGGCGAGTTCGAGTAGCAACAGCCCAAGAAATCTTCGAGTTTTGGAGCTTCGTCGTTCAAATTTGTAGCGTTCATGCCACTCTCGTACCTCCAATCTGTAAATGGTTAATTATCAAGAAACAGAGTAAGAGGCATGATATTCAAGAAACAGAGCAACACAATATTCAAGAGCAAAACGTCCTAAGACAAGCATGCAAATAATATGCCACAGCCAAGATTGACTAGCAAGCGGATGCAAGAATTGTTTAGACTAACGTGCGAGGTGCAAGAATATTGTAAGCAACTAACGAGTAAGTTAGTAGAAATCTTACAATTAATCAAGAATCTAAGCAATACATTAGTCAAAAGACACAAGAACAAGAATCAAGAAACAAAAACGATATGATGCTCATGAAACGGATCAATATTTCACCGACTGAGAGTCGCTAAGACGCGAGATGCAAGAATTGTCTAAGCACCGAACACATTAACGACTTTGCCGAGGAAGGCAGTCAGTCCGTTACAAATATGTGTGACATTCAAGAAATATGGTGAAAATGGTGTTTCAAGAAACAGAGCAATAATATGTATAGTATTCAAGAAACAGAGCACTACACATGCAAGGTCGGTGAAGCTACCTTCGCCGGAGTTGGGACGCCGGAAAGGGTCCATAACGCAGAGAGAGCCGTCGGAGCGCAAGGGCATAACCGACATGTGGTGGTGACAAGAGAACCCATGAGAAGCTTCACCGCCACCACCGGCGGCGGCGCCGCCATGGCCGACGACATCGTTTCGATCAAAGCTATTATTATCATCCATCCTCAGGTGTGGAGTTGGAAAAAACCCCAACCAATTGCCCAAAATTTTTTTAAAAAAAAAAAAAAAAAAAAAAAAAAAAACCCAGAAACCCCACCAAATCTCTCTAAAAACCTGCAGCACCAACTTGTTGTTTTGGTTTTGGAGCTCAAACTTCAAGAATTTTCTCGAGAAAATAACAGGGAAAAAAAGGGTCTAGTAGCTATAGCTCACATATTCTCAGCAAACTCTGGTCTGTGAATCATCTGTATCTGTTTTGTATTTGAGGTCTTGGGTTTTGTGCCATTTATTTTTTGTTTGTGCAGAGTTGGGGTGGCCATGAGTAGTGACACATTTATAGAGTCGTAGACTATAAGGACTCAATGCAAGCCCCGAATGGCCTCACCTTCATTACTAATATTATTATAATTTTGTTGGTGAAAACGTTAATGCATACATGTCACGTGATAGTAGAAAATATAATGATCGGTATATTAGGATGGCTTTCACAAAAGATGCGTCAATGATACCGAACATGAGTACATGATTCAAGTGACACATTTAAAGTTATCATCTGTATCGCTTATGTGCATAGTATTCACGTTCGTTATGTTGGAGAATGATATTAACGTTACAATCGACTAGTATAAGATGTTTAATGATCTTTCTAATGTACGATAGTGGTTGGTATTAATACTTGAATGCTAAGAACGTGAAAATTATTCGAACTCAAAGAGACCTATTAAATTTTTTTGATTTGGTAGTATCTAACCGGTGAAAGCTTGCTACCAAAGTGTCACGCGTTTAAGGCACCGTAACTTCAACGAACTTCTTCTCAGGTCTCTTTGAATTTTATATGTGTACTCTTCTCCTACCATATAGCATGTCTCATATCATTTTAGAGACAATGAACTTCGTACTATCTCTCCTCTATCCACCCGTAAAACTACAACATAATAATAAACTATATGTCTCTCTTTTCTATCCACTTGTAAAGCTACAGCGAGAACAGACCCTCTATCTTCTCTTGAGTTGAATAGCGCTCTATTATTGATTCGAGCCTCTAATCCGACCTGATAACATCGAACGTGGGCTAACAAAAAAGTGGTCCAATCGAATCGAAGAGTTGCGAGTGAGATGAATCTTGAAAGTGAGTTTCAAGGGTGGAGATTGGAGAGGGTGCATGAGATGGAGAAAGGGTGAGAAGTAGAGAAACAAAGTCCAAAGTTATGGCATTGTCACCTATTGGTCCACTTCACACAAATGGACCCATGCATGCTGCAGCTGCTTCTTCTGCTGCTGCTGTAGATTAAAACACAGACCACTCGCTTTCTGGGACGACGAAGAGCACTGAATCTGAATTGCTGACCGATCTAGGGGCATTTTCGCCATTATTGAATAAATTTGACCTAGAAATCTCCGCTAGGTTGTACAAGAAAAAATAAATATTGTCACGTACTATTTGTCTCATATTTATACTTTAACGGGTCAGGCCGAAAAGCCCACGTGTTATCAAATGCGTTTGTCGGTTCGGGTCATGTCATAACAAGACGGGTGAAGGGGCGGCCTGCGGGTCAAGCTCATTGTGCTTAAATGGGTCATGCTAAAAACACTTACATGTTTGTCGGGCTACTATTTTTCATATCGGGAGGACTACTTGTCACATCTATATATATTAGAAGTTAGTGAGTTCGTATGGCCAAGCTCGTTCGAGCTTAAATGGGCTCGGCAAAAACGCTTACATATTTATCGAGTTACTATTATCCAAGTTGGGTCACCAATGGCCCGCGAGTCGAAACACAATTCGTCAAGTCTTTGCGCCAAAATCGCTCGGCCTCGAGCGGGTCATTCCAAAAAGCTTATATATATATATATATATATATATATCGGGCTATTACTTGTTGAGTTGGACCACCATTTTGTCATGTCTAATGTTGTTGTGGGTTCAATTTTGGGTATTTTGTTGGGCTTTATTGTTGAAAATGAAGTGATAATGGGCTTAAAGTTGACCCATATGTAAATTTTGGGATAAACCAAAAAAATTGGGCCAACAATTTTGGGTTCAATTGGGCTTTGCTAATGATAAAGGTAGTTTTGGGGTTTCAAGAAATACACAAAATTGAGCAAATTGGCATTCTCATACTAATTCACATTCGACTCGGGAATGAGACTCATAAAGGCGGAAAAATTTTCCCTACTTAACACGGTTGCATTCTCTATATCTCGAGCTCGAGATCTCAAATTAAATGGGAACAACCTTTTGCCAGGTACTTCAGCGCTTGGTGGTAATTGATATGTCGTGTATTATTAATTAATTAACGTCTTATTACATAATCAAATTTCTTGATTCTCCCTTTATAGTAGGTCAAACCAAGATACAATAATTTCAATTATTGTCATATTATATAGGTGCAAATCTAAAGTTGTTAGAAAGTATAAACAACTTTTGTTGGTAGGTCAAAATATAATGTTTGAAAGTGGTTTTAAAGCATGTGATATTATGGTATATAATTAATTAGTTTGCAAATCTTACTTAAAGTCGTGTTTAGTTTTGACAATATATACAAATGATTTTGTGTTTATTTGGTCTTGTGTAATTAACTATCTCATAATTGTATTTGTTTGGATGCAATTATATATTGAGAAGTTGAACCCCAATGAGTGACAATGCATGGGACCGAAAAAAAAAAAGTTTGTTTCTAAGACGTTTATGTTTTATGTTTTAGCTGAAATTTGATCGGTCCAAATGAAATCATGATGTATTACGTGTACTATTTTACTTTATATCTTATTATGCGACAAATTTGTGTCGACAACGAGCGTTGATAATTGTTTTCAATGAATTTTTCTTCTTCACACACATGAATAATACAATAAGAAAGCATTGTTTTTGCATTCAAGACTATAATTACTCGTATAATATGGAGGGTTAAATGTAAGTAATTTTACTCATCGGTCTTTTTTTTTTTTTTTTTTGAAAGGATCCTCAAATTCTTTTGAAAGAACCTAAACAAATTATTTTATTTTATTTCATTTTCACTAAGTGTACAAAATAATTTTTAAGAACATAAAAATTTAAAAATGGATTACTTTTTAATTAATCAATTAATTCAGTCAATAAACTCAAGCTCTAGATCCATGAACTGTTCTTAGTAAAATTTTAGTTTTTACAAGAACAAAATAATCTGCATGTAAACGACAATTAAAACAGTATAATTTTTGGCATTAGTGTTATAAAATTATGGAATATTTGGTATTTAAAAAAGAAGTTTGTGCTTAATTAGCACTTAGTTTAAAATAGTTAAAAATATCACAGAACCAAACACAGTGAAAATATTGTTCCTTTGTCTTTGTCGTGTCTAATTAACTATAAAATTACTTTTAATATTGAAAAGCTCTCGGACTCGAATATTTTTTATCTTGGAATAGGCTGAAATTTTGCTGGACCAAGCAAGACGGGCTATTAGAGCGAAATATTTTAGGATGTTGTATTTCACATTTTAAACATGGCAAATAAATATTTACAAACGACGTATGTGTGTACATTTTCTTTTACTTATACATATGAATGACGCAACTTTTTATTCCCTAATGTTGAACTATTTTTCATTTTTTCTTTTTCTTCAGTAAAGCTTAGTTTTTTTACGTCTCTCGACTGTCGAAATTTTTGGTACTCTAAAATTTCAGTTATTTTTTAATTTTTGCTTTGAGTTGCATATTTCTCCTTCATTTTCTTTTTTGGGGATGAAGCTCTAAACTGTACTTTTTGTTGGGTTAATTGATCTCCTTTGTTGGAGAAGTTTTTATGTACTTTTTTTTAGTTTCAGGTTTTTAATAAAGATACCGATTGCTGATCAAAATAATTTTTTTCACTCTGCATCATTGATTTAGTGTTTAAAATCTTACCGTTGTTTTAAAGAAAAATGTAAATGCTCGAACACAAACCATATTATTTTTATGTATTTATGATGAACATTATGCATCCTAAATTAATATAATAAAATCAAATTCTTCCTTCACTAATTTATATGTTTTTGTATTTCCTCAAAAAAAAATTATATGTTTTTGTATTGAATAATTTTTATATGTTAAAAACTATATATTATAACAAAAATAAGTAGAATTTCTGAATAATTAGAGGGGTCCCCACATTTTCAATAAAATAAAATAAAATGGAATCATTAGAAAAATTCATTGAAGAAATCAAGAAAATGTCATATAATTTATATAGTACAAATTTGGCCTTATTGAGAGCCAAATAGTGAAGTCATAGAATTATTGTCCTAAAAAGTATATTCCTTCTGTCAATTACTACTACATTTTGTCTGAAATTTTTGCTGTTTCCCTATGAGTTTCATGTGACAAACACTATATATATATATGGTGATCTATTTATTTTGTTTTTTTTCTTCCTTATTTTACATTATTTTATTTCATGTTTTTGGTCAAGGATTTTCTCTCATTCAATGTCAGTCAATATGCTACCTAATCATGATATTGTGAACTAAGATTTTAGATGCAAGATCCTTAGCATTTTTGAAGTCGAATGTTGATGTTCTCGGAGTTGAAGCTTGGTTGTCCAACGCGAAACGAGCCAACGAGAATCAAGTTTTGTTATATGTCTAAGCCGAATGCGTATACATAGATACCTAAGTGGGATTTTGGTGAACACTCCAATGACAAATACATAGATACCTGAAAATTTAGAGTGCGGGTCTAATGTGATCCGGGCCAAAAAACTCAGGCATCTGTGTTGTGTAACCTTTTATCGGTTTTAGTTTTTCTCAAAAAGTTATCTGAACAAACCACTTCCATTTTTTCCCGCTTCATTTGAGCTCGCGACCCACATTGCCAAATATATATATTTAGGTAATTAACATTATTTAGTTAGTTTATTAACAGAAACCCAACATGCCATGAAACTCCAAATCATAAGTTTCCATAGAGATGCAACCTTGAGGAATTAGCCCAATTCACAAAGCTGAATGTTATGATTATATCAATTTGATCTTATTTCACCTAACCCTTAAACTATAATATAAAACCCTAAACCTAATTTCCACTTTCTAATTAACCCTTTCTTCTTGTATTGATTAATCATCAAGAATAAACCACATGCTCATTATTTCTATTGCTTATATTGACCTTTACATGCTGATCACCAACTGCTCCAAGAAAATGGTCAAGTTTCAGTGCTCCAACATATATCTCGTCGGACGGTTTTAAAGAACAAGTAACGTGATAACCACAGTTACGTTTTTAAACGCGACTCGTTGACCCATTTGATAGTTCTTCGTAAAATGCTAAAATAGGGTACTTTTGTAAACTCTCAATTGCTCAATCATCAAGCCCGTGACTCATGAGTCATGACCAATCCATAGCCATTTTTTTAAAAAAAATTAAAGAAAAATCCTATACATTGAAAGCTCTTCTCTTTCTCTTCACACATAAATATGTGGTAGTTGAGCTTTCTTCACTATCGTCAAGAATGGTAGATGACACAAGGGACCCCCAAAAACAGTGTTGATCATTTTGACACTATATGGCGTATTATTATTGTTATTATAAAAAAAGATCGGTTCAGTGCCCGAGACTCGAACAGTGTTTATACAATAAATACAAATCTATCCTCCAGCTGCTGCCACTGCCACTGCCTCAGGCGCAGAAAGTGAGGCCATAATTTGGTAATAATAGCATAATCACCAGAGACTGCAAAAGGACTCAGAGCCAATGGCAGGAACCAAGAGAGAGGTCAATAGAGGAGCTTGGACTGTGGAAGAAGATCAAAAACTTGCTGAGGTTATAGCAACCCATGGAGCCAAAAAGTGGAAGACCATTGCTGCCAAAGCAGGTACGTTCGTTCGTAGAATAACTTTCAGGTCGTTGGTTCCAGTAGTTCTCGATGAAAAAGAACTTGTCTTTCATCACTTTTCAGTGGACTGTCAACTCTCATATAGTTGGTTTCAGTTCTCGGAAAAGAGCTCAAAATCAAGCCATCAATCACTTTTCAGTCAATGATTTCAGTTCTTGATCACTTTTCAGTGAAGTGTCTAATCTTGGTAAATTTACTGTCACGTCGTTGATTTCAGTTCTCGGAAATGAGCATAGATTCAAGTTATTGATCGTGTGCGTAATCTCGATAGAATAGGTGTCAGGTCATTGATTCCGGTTTCTTGATTTGACAGGTCTTCATAGGTGTGGCAAGAGTTGCAGGCTAAGATGGATGAACTATTTGAGACCCAATATCAAGAGAGGCAACATATCAGACCAAGAAGAGGACTTGATACTTAGGCTCCACAAGCTTCTTGGGAACAGGTAATTGTTACCATCTTTTCGTTGCAGCGGGATTGAAACCAACGACCTGATAGTCAATACTGTTAACGTTTAGGTGGTCTCTAATCGCGGGAAGACTTCCAGGTCGAACAGATAATGAGATCAAAAACTACTGGAACTCTCATTTGAGCAAGAAATTAAAACAAAGTGGAAGGCAAGAAAATGGAGATGCAACAAAGGAAGGCTCGGAGAACCAGAAAGGAAGGAGTTTGGTAGAGAAGCATATTGGTGGAGAGGTGAGAGAGGAAGATTCTTCTAAAGGAGATGAGGACTCAACGGTCAATTTTGATGTTGATGAGTTCTTCAACTTCTCCAATGAAGGTCCTTTGGATTGGGTCAGTAAGTTTCTTGAGCTTGATGGAGAGTTCAAATGAGTCGATCTCTTTTATATACTGTAAAGTTCTTGAGGTTTCTTGACATGTGAACTTTTGTGATTATTCAATCTTTCTTGTTCTCTTCTTGGTGGGTTTTGATGGGGTTAATCATGTTTCGTGAGGGCATTTTTGGCATTTCACTCTATTTAACGTCCCACATGCCCTACCATAGAGTTGACGGTTCGGGTTTTGGGTTAGATTATTTTAAAGCTTGCGAGGTTCGGGTCATAAGTTTTACCTAGAAAATGTGTTATTTCCCCGAAAGTATGGACCCAAATAGACAACAATCGAGACCGAATTCAATAATTTGGTCCAGTCCTCAGTCTAATCCATTGTCAAATTCTTTGATCCAATCCGGTTCTAGACCCAAAACCAGCTCAATCTAGAATTGATGAACACTCCTAGTCTTGTCCGTAGGCTGTTTATATTATAAATTACTCCCTTTCCTGAACGAGAAAGAGAGACTAGAACTAGACCAAATTGAAGAATTTGACAATGAATTAGACCGAAGATTGGACCAAACCTATTCAGCATGGTCTCGGTCATGGTCTATTTGGACCAAACCAGACCAAGTAAGTTCGGTTTGATCTATGAAAGCCCTTTGCGCCTGGGAGACCCTCATAGAGTCAATAGGGTATTTCGTGGGTTTGTAAAGAATTTGTTTCATGCGCAATTCTTATTAGGCACCTCTCCCTAGTTTGGTGCTGGGTTATCGACTTTCGATTTAGTATGGGCTCCAAACCCGAAACCAGTCGGGTCTTGAACCGATGCACACTCCTAGTCACATGCGTTAGGGTGTCGATTACGTCCCATGTCTCCTATGTTAATGACAATGGAAATAACAGAGGGGTCAGTGTCGTCACTCTGGAATTGAGATGAGATGAGTTGGATCTTGAAGAAAAGCATTCAAGAACAACATTTTGGAGTGTAGCAACCAATGGTTTATGGAGATTCTTTTGTAGGGTTTCAAAAAGGCCATGGCAAAGAGAGAATGGATGTGAAAAGGACTTGTCTGAATTATTGTTGACACACATTTAGGTGATTGAGACAAAACAAAAATCTTGCAAATTACATTTCCAATGTTGGCATTGAATCATTCATCATGTGAAGCAAAAGAAAAAAGAGGCAAGTTGATGAGTTTCAAGTCAAAAACATTAATGACGCTATAAAAATCATTTGGGTTCACATGTCGTGTTGAAAGTGCATGTATTACGGTACATGATTGACTTACTCAACTCGTTCAATTAAACAGGTTAGATTTGTCAAGCAGATTCAACAAAACTGACTAATAAAGTCTGGTTAGTTGACAAGAACACAACATGATTTAACTTGAAATGTAAAACGTCACTTACAAACAATTATCGGGTAAGTTTCAAATATTTACCGGTTGGAAACAATGAGTCCGGAGTCCTCGTCGGTTGAACTTGCTGACACTTACTAATGCCTAGTCGATTTTGGTGCTACGTGTAAAACACATGCACTAAAAACAACATGAGTTTCACATTTCTCTACTTGTTTGTAACCAATAGTACAGAGAGTAGCTCATATTGCATGAATTTAGGTAGTATCTCAGTTCTAGCCATAAAAACCAGTACAAAAGTACCTTCTCTATAAACACTTGAAACTTCAATTCTTCATTACCATTCTGTCTGATCTGTCACAATTTCTTCTATGCAATCAATGAACAATGAGTACATGATGATCAACAAGTCTTTATGATATGGAACTATATCAAGAACTGTACATCACATAGCAAACAACTGTTCCCAAATTACAATGCAAGATATTCACAAGAAAAGAACTAGAACTAAATGTGGCCAACCTACCAATTTACATATAAATGCACACAACTTTAATTCCAATGAGAAAATTTGTTCAACCACATCACTTTTCAATCTCAGCGAGACCCCACATATCATCTCAGTTACCGCAAGTTTCTCCACAATAAAATACAAGAACATCACAGATCGGAACGCAGTAGATGAACAAGAAGTTGAAGTAAATGGCAAACACGATTATTGAAGTTTGAAGAAACCAGTGAGATTCAACGATGACATCTACGTAATAACTTGGTCAATGAACAGAAGGGTTTCTCTGGGATAGAGGCAAAGACACGGGTATTTTTCTAAAGAGAAAAAACAAGTAAAGAGGAAAGTATCGTGCATATGAATTTCCTGCTTTCATATTTACTGAAGATATTAAATCCACTTAAATATGTACCCACTATATAACCAATTTGATAAAAAAATAATATTACAAAGTTGTATAGTAACAAAACAAGGAAAAAAATGGGATATCGGTTCATACTAAAAATTAGCCCCATGCCATCGAACATGCGTAATTAACCACCAGCTTACCATCGAATCCAAAGTTCTGCAGCAGCAATGTACGTATAGTTAGACCACATTGTTAAACATTATTTCAGCTCAGAAGCTTTAACTATTAGGTGGAAGGTCCACCTATATCAAATCGTCTAAAAACCCTACATTCTTTCGATGTGAGATTCTTTAAAACTCCTCAAGTGCAGGTCAAACAACACAACACGCAGTTCCATGTGGACCGAGGCTTAACAAGGAGGCAACACAAACAGGTCACAAGTCCTAGACCAAACCATCTCTAATATTGTGTTAAACTTTATTACAACCCAAAAGGTTAAGCTAGTGCAAGGCCCAACTCATATATCAAGTGGTCTCAAATTGCTAAGTTCATAGGATACAATTTGGGTCATAAATACTTTACAAGACACACATCATATCAATGTACTGTAATAGGGAAAATAATTGCTTGGTCACATCCAGGTAATAATGCTTAATCGCTTTTACAGCTCATCTCTTGAGAAACTATTCTATTCTTAACAAGTTTTCAAAGAAATTAAATACCTAGAAAACCATTTTCTTCTCAATAGTCATAATATAGCCTTCAAACATCATTGCCCCAAAATCAGAACATGGCTTATATGCAATCAGAGAATATACAAACAAATATATGTACATACACATACATTAGTTCCCAAAAGAACTTATAATGACTTACATTGTAAAGATCAATCACTAATTCATCTGGGTTTGGTGAGAATGCACTGTTGACATATACAAACTACAAAATAATGGAACACAATGAAAGAAATATTAGATCCCTGGTTGTTGGTGCAGATAAGTAAAAATTGAGCAAACAGCATTAACAGTCATTTACCAATGTCTCTCGGTGAAGTTGTCTGCGCAAGAAATCAATCACTTTAGCAAACTTTTCAGTTCCTGGGATCTGTTATTTTAAAGAGTGTTTGAAGTACATATCCCAACGTTAGATGTAAATCATAAAAATGCAACATTTTCAGATGCATAAATTCAGCTTCCAGTAAAGCCATTTAGGAATTATCATATGGGTCATATACTTCCAGATCCCTTGTACTGTGTTTTTTTTCTATGTTACCCCCTGCCTTCAAAATTTAGTCGTTTCAAACCCTGTACTGCAATTTTTCTTTTTTACACCCAATTTACCTACTATTGCCGGTAACCAAATGTCACGTCACCGATTTTGCCACATCACTACGCC
>JAYMTA010003611.1:0-13931 GCA_036897625.1 Pelargonium cotyledonis | reverse complement strand
AGTCATTTACCAAACATAATTAAATTACAGCTCCTTAATGGACCACTAACTTTCAGCTCCTTAAAGTTTTTATCACCTAGTTACCGAAATTTATCGTGACTTACCGGAGGTCATTAACAAGAAACAAACAAGCTCTAAGTTAACTTTATGTAAAATCTTGACATTTTGAGTTTAGTACCTAGTGTTTTGCCAAATATGATCGGGGTCAACGAAATTACAAATAAGCGAGTACACAATCTTCAACTTGATCTTGGGCGCTTAATCAATTGGGGTTTCACACTTAACAATTTTTTTGTAATGGGCCATCGGGGCTTGAACTGACATTTTGTCTAGGGTATAGGCATGAGCACTTGCGAAACAACAAACTGTTCAGCAAAATCCGATTGGGAGAGGATTTCTCCTTGGACGTAAGAATAAGATATTTTTGTAATTGTGGAGAGATTTATAGAGAAAATTTAAAGCTCAAAGTGTGTAAATTAAATGAAACAAATGAATCTCAATGTCCAAACAAATGATTCATACCTCATCTCTTGATGATGTATTTATACTTACACTGAATAGATGAGAAAGACAATGTGTCTCGATGTAATTGGTAGCAAGTATGCATGACGATTTCATGCTTTGATAGTGATGGTATCACAAGCCCAAATAATACATTTGAATCATCTTAGGATGACATAATGATGATGCGATCATGCAACCACGTCGATGTGGAGATGATGTCATCATCATGATGTAATGCTACTGTCATTTCGTGATCTTTGAGATCTATCAAACGGATATGCCACATATGTCTCACGAGGGAAAATATACTAGCAAATGATATTTGAGTAGTCAAAGATGCTCGTATAGTCTTGGGATCATCCTATTAGATTTTAATGATCGTTTCCATTGTGCAAGTGGTCCCTGTTTGTCTTGGAGTGTATATAAAAAATGCCCGCAAAATTGGTTCAGATAGACGAAACTGAATATGTAATGCTTATTGGGACCCTTAACTAATCTTGGTAGGCTTCTAAAGTTAGTCCATTGAGTTTAGGAATGATTGGTCTTCGTTCGTCAAGAACTGCAAAATGAAAATATCCCTGTGACTGAGATTCTTTTTCAGTGATTTGATGTCAGATTGCTTCGGAACCGGTTCCGTTGGAATAATTTAGTCATTTACCATGTGTAGATAACTTTTTTTTTACGTCAATGAGCACAATACAAAAAAATCTAATTTTGGAAGTGAAACCATGACATGAATCATTTTACAGCGATTTGGACCTTTAAATGGTGCCAGATGGTGGGGAGACATGTTCCTCTGAACTCATAATGTCATTTTCCATATTCAGATGACCTTTTTGCATTGAGTAGTTTGATATAAAAATTTCTGATTACGGCGACGTTTTGTGACCGAAATCGTTTTTTTTTAGTGTTTTCGACCCTTAAATGGCTCCAAAAAACTTGGATTTGTCCCATTAAATTTGAAATATCTTTTCCTATTTTTGGGTAGATTAAGCTCTTTGCAGAGCGTCAACCAAATATTTGGGCTCGAACATCGGCCAAAAATGGTAGGCTTGCAAATAAAAAGCGTAGGGGATTGCATATAAAAAGTGTTCGACTAGTGGTTTGCAAAATAGCGTTCAGAGGCTCAACAAAAATTGTTCAAATTTTTGGGAGATGTTTGAGAGCTTTTTGAGAGGATTTGAGAGAGCAAAAATAAGTAAGAAAACGAATGAATCATCAAATGACTATTTATAAGTCCAAATTTAGGCATAGAGGTATTTAAAAATAAAAATTAGGGGGAAATTGTAAATAAATGGAATTGAATGGCTTAAATTCAGGTTTGATAAGCTAAATTATAATTATTTTGTTCGATTTGAACGGTCAAAGGGTTCAACCGATCAATATTGGCTTGATTAGGTGGTCTGGATTGATTGGGCGGCATGATAAATTGGTCTGGTCATGGTACCAATGGTGGTGTTGATCCAATGTGACACGGTGTAGAAGTTTTCATTGCAACTGGACACGTGGTGTTGCAAGGTTTATTGATGCTGAGATGGGAATCACGTGCAACGCAGAGCATACGGAGTTGTTGCAACTGGAAACGTGGAGCTGCAAGAAAGGCTGGAGCCATTTCCTTAGATCTTGTGCTTCGTGGAACACCTATTCTTCTTGCACCCGTCATATGTAGCTGCAAAAATGGCTGAGAGATTCGTTTGGTGCAATGAGTAGCATGTTTTTTCTTTGGTGTTATTGTTTCTTTTGTTTGCATTTTTTTTATAACAAGTACTTAACATATTAAAGCATCAAAGTGGATCAAGCCTTACAAAATCCATTTTTTCCTACTTGTGCTAGACTATGGGATCCCGACACAAGCCGACGGGTAGCCCATTTACAAAAAACAAAAGGAATAGCACTAAGTAAACCTTTAGCTTCTTCCCCACTTGTCCACGCTACCATCCCATTAAAATGACGCCGAGAGATATCCTTCCGAGCAGTCATCCAAGTCACTATCCATCTCTCTTCTTCTTTTGCCACGATCAAAACCTTCCGACTCCGATGTTGCTCACTTCTTGGCACCACACATAACCCTATCTGCAGGAGTGTCCCAGCATACCCAGGTGGGGGAGAGAGGGAGTTGACTCAGCCCTATAAGTATTCCTCTTCAAGACTTCCCATCTGATCTCTCTCTAAAGGTAGAGGTTCAATTCTTCAATTTAGTCCTCCAAGGCGCCTTCCATGCAGTTCCTCTCATGCACAAACACCTCACCTCCCCCACATCCCACCAAAATAGCATTATCATCAGAGCCCATCTCCTGGTTCTTTGCACCAACTTCTAAATTTAGGTTAAACGACTGTAGACCAGCGAAGGGGGCCGTGGACGAACCTTCAATAAGGCCAGCAAGAGCCTTGGGATTAGAATGAGAGGTGGGAGAGAGGCCTTCAGAGTCTGCAGTTGAATCATCATTGGAGATCAGGACTAAAGGTTGTTTCTCCTGATTGAATTGCTGAGGGTTGACAACCATGGCTTATTTAAGCTCAACTCTTCTTTCTCCACGACTCCTCCCCAGCCGAGGGCTTTCAGTACAGATCAACCCATTGTGGTTTTCCACAATCTGTGTGGATTTTTTAGAGGATGAAGAGGATAATGAAATCCCAAATGCTACCCCTAATCTGGAGGAGGTGGAGCTTGAATTGGGAGAACTTGATATTAGCCGGTTTGGTCTCCAACCCGGCTGAATCTCTGGTTCGGATCTAAAACTAAAACAGTTGGAGAGTGGGTCTGTGGGAGATTCTTCTAACACCTAGGCTTGGTGGGCTGACAAAAGACTCTCTCCAAACTCTATCAGTCCAATAGGGGTAGCTGGATTATTAAAGCTTGGAGGTGTAAGCCTATATGAGGCCCATATGCATTTTGGAGAAAAGGCCCATCTTCAGATTGTCTAGGTGGATGGAAAGACAGCTCAACCAACCTAGATGCTTCAGCCTCATCATGACTAACCTGGCCTAAGACGCCCACATCATCATGATGGCTGGGGACACCTTCCACACGTCTTGCTTCCCTGGCTGCATGCTCTCAAGGTGGCGCCACTGGAGTCTGACTCAGACTAATGCCACGCTCCTCTACTCTGGCGGGTTTAGGCGAGTGAACGACACGCTCCTCACCAGTCTCCCTAATAGTGACTCCGACCATCAATGACTGACGTCAACGATAAAAGGACTCCGGGCAACCATCCTAACCCATAACTAAACTCTCAAACTGATCACAACAAACATCTCTCATTACAATATCATTTCCAATGGAGTTGCAACTCCTGTGGACTTCATCTCTAGTCCCATGCATGGGAGGAACCAACCCATCTTCACCAAGAAAGTTGACCGAATGGGATTGCTCTGACCCAGTTGGAAGATTTTGAACCAGCTCTCCCAGAACCTGCTCTGATCCTGCTGGGCCATGAAACCCTTGCACTGGAATGATGCTATCCTCATTGGTGTCCAGCTCCGATGAGCCTTTATAGGAGTTGGGAGGGAGCTGGAAGTTGAAGACTCCACCTTGTCCTAAAGCCACGAACAGGGTTGTATTTTGAAACCTTTTAGTGTTAGGGAACGCTCTGAGCTCCATAGAGAACATTCTGACAGAAGGTTCGAACACAATGCTCGAATTTATTCCCTGGGCAATCACATAGTTCATTCTCCTTGCAATCTTGATTTCAACCACATGAACTAGGACTTTGCAAGAGGCTGCAGAGTGGCCAATAACTCCACACTTGATACATACCTTGAAGACCCATTCGTATCTGAACTGGATCCAAACTTGGCCTCCATTATCAAGCTTTAGGTAGCAACCTGGGATCAATGGCTCCTCAAAGTTGATCCACACCTTGATGCGCTGGAAAAGCCATCGTCCATCTCTTTCATTTGATCGATCTACATCCAAAAGATGACCCACCAGACCCCCCACATGGGCAGCAAAGTCTGGGTGGGCATAAGCAAATAGAATATTGTGGTGTTGGATCCATATTTGGGACATAAGGGACCCAATATTCCTCGGAGAGTCCATATGGTTCAGGGACCCTACCACAAGAACTGCTCATGCTACGTTCCAGGAACCACCATTGAGCACTACTGAAGCATCCTAGGGATTGGAGAATAAAATGAAGAACTTCCTTTCCTCAATATTCTGCACCTCAAATGGGCCAGAAAGCACCCACAGTCCCTGCAGCATTGAGCTAAGAGAAGCAGAGAAAAAACTCTTCTTTTCAACCAGAATGGCTATAAAGGAGCACTGCAAACTTGTTGAGTTACAGCTAGCAATAAGAGGTGGACATGTGATCTCAACACCATGTTTACCAACAAATGGGTCTGAGGTCGCCATTGATGATGAAGAAGAAGGGTAGATGAAGGAAGGTTAGACTGTAACATATGGAGGTTTACAAGAGAATGTTGATGGAATTGAAGAGGATGTGCTTGGGAAGATTGGTAATTAAGGTTGGATTGGGAACAGGGATGGATCTACAGCCAAAGGAATGGGGGCAGTTGCCCCTAGTGAAATTTTTTTCTTTCAAAAATTCTCTATTAAATTTTACATATTTTCATATTTGTCCCAATAAATTTTAATGTTTGCCCCACTAGAACGTCTAGAAAAATTATTACCGCCCCTAGTGTGTATATTAAATCATTTTGTCCCCACTAACTAAAAGTTCTAGATCCGTCCATGATTGGGAAGGAAGGAATGATTAGCAAATTGTAGAGGTTATGATGGCATTAAGGCAAAAAGGAGGGGGCAGCTGAAGGGTTGCCCTATAATGGACGAAGCTTAAGAAAGTGGAACAAACCTTAGCTCTAGCCTATTTCTGGGAGTGATGGCTAATAAACAGCCTTAGAAGGATTTAACTGGTTGGAATGGGTGGTGAGATGACAGAGAAGCGATAGTTGGATGTCATTGAGAGGAGGAAGAGAAGAGGGAGAGTCATTGTTACATGCAAAACGTGGGCATGTCATCAGTGAGCTTGGAGAGTAATCTCGCGAGAGCTCCTTGCGGAGAAAATTTTTTCACTCTATATTTTTTGTGTAGTACATTTAGAAATTATCATCCTTTTGTTTGCATATTATGATTTGGTTTATTACAGGTTCATATCAAAAAGAACAAACTGAAAGTAGAAGAATGCATGGTGGAATTAGAATACGAGTTGAGAACTAAACAATATAGAAGAAAATAGAATTTATAATTATTTGCAGTGAGCAATTTGGATCACAAAACCGTGCCCACGGGTGAACAACCCGCCCACGCAGCCCTACTGACGACATATATTTCTGCAAGTGTTTATAAAATCAAGTAGAAATATTGCCAATCAACCACTTAGATTACTTGCAGACAGTGCGGCAGTACATGAAAAAGTGATGCACAAAACATGATATCCCAAAAATCAAACTAAGCAAAATAGTTTTCGCAGCAACAACTATTATACGTTATGAAAGAATGCATCAAAAACTGGGTCGTCGTCACTATCAATGTCTTCGTCACTTCCATTTTCCCCAGACGAGGAAACATAACTTTTAAACCTTCTTGTTCGATCCGCAGAGCCTTCATATTTAAAGGATTTGATATGAGATGCGAGCTTAAGTAAATCACCATCTTCCTCAAATCCGTTGCAATCTCTAGCATCCAACAGCTGCAGCTTTTTGCATTTCTCAATTATCATCACTAAAACATCATGATCAATAAAACATCCATATATCACAAGAAACTTTAACCTAGAAACTTCGGTGATTGCCAAGGCTTCTTCATGTCCAATTTGGGAACACATGAAACAAAATCCAACAAATTTCTTGCAGTGCAGTTTAATTTGAGCAAATGTGTCAACAAAAAGGGAGAACATTGTAACCCATAAACATTGCAACTTTTTCCATTTACATATGAGCTCTAATAGAAGCTTTTGTACATCATCTTCCAGTATCGGTTCCAGGATTAGAATCTCCAAATCCGGGCTCCTGTTTGCAATCATTCAATTAATACAATGTAGCAAGTATACAGTAACAGACAACTAATCTAATCAAGCAATACGGAAAAAAATAAATTGCATTCGACCAAAAATAAGTGTTGTGTTTTGTATTTAAAAAAAAAAAATTAATTTTAATTTTAATTTTCATTGTATATTTCATTCGTTGCATAATTAACATTCTTAAAAAAATCAAGAATCTTATTTTGAAACAAAATTAAAAATGAAACAAGACACTTAAAAATTAGAGATTAAACAAAAGCACACAATACAAACATACTCATTAGACATGTATTCCAAGGTCTGTCCAACAAAATGATAAAAAGTTCTTTCGGTAGCTAGGATAAGCTTCATAGCAGATTTAGAGCTCCGGTCAACCACAGATTTGATGAATGTCATCACTCTACTATCATCGATCCCGACAAAAAAAGGCACTCCTGTGCATGAAGGCGGGTCGATTCATTTTAGAAAAATCAAGCCTCCGCCAGCAAAGAGGATCGAGAGAGGCACGGTACCATGTTTTGCAGACAAAGGGTACATCTTGCAACAATGGTTCAATCCCAACTTTTTTAAGAATAGCAACCAAACAGTCTTTTGGTATCTTCTCCCAGTTCCTCTCGTCTAATTCCATTTTGGATTGATCTCACTGTTACAAATATTTGTTGCCTGCCCATCCCTTTAAAAGCCTTCATAGAGAATTACATTTATTGGAGGGAGTGAGGTTCAATAACATCATTCATTTTCAATACATAGCCTTTTGAGTTCCAAGAGTACTCCCAACGGTCAAAATGCATTGAACTACAAGAAATTTAATATTTTTAGTTTGATTAAAATCAAATTGTTTGTGTTTGAAGAAATTGATACAAGCACCAGTAATATAAATAAGCAATATAAAGAAGTTGATACTGTCACTAAGCGATTTTTTATATTATAAAGTTCACCTCTATCGAGTCTACTTGAGTATAAGCTATTTACAATGATGTCAAATAAATTAAAATACTCTTATGTATTCTTGTTCTAGGTCTAGCAAAAGTATTTTGAAGAAAACTCAATTTAATTGTGGTTTGTCATCAATTTGTAAATTCAACTTTTGCCAATTTCCCCTCATTAATTTATGGCCAAATAATACTCAAAATTTTGTACTTAAAAGTTTAAATAGACTCCTAAGTGAAATAGATAAATTGCTATTTCTGTTCAAATAGAAGTCTAAGCGGATTCTTAATCTGTCCACAACCATATGAAATTATGTCATGGACCATATCTCCAAATTTCTAGAGTTTCAAAACTTTGAAATTAACAATGCATTTTTTGTTTTTTCAAAAAAAAAATGTGTTTTTTTTGTTAGTTAACTAATCATAATATATACTCCATCCGTCTGTAAATGAGTGTGTTTTTTTTTTTTTTTTTTGCAAAATTAAAAATTATCAGACGATTTAATGTGTTTCTAATATTACACATAAATGATAAGAGTAATATGAAGAAAAAATACAATGATATAATAATCTAAAAATAAAAACAAGACACTTATTTTAAGACAAAAAATTTAGACAAACAAAACACTCATTGTGAGACAGAAGGAGTACATATTATTAATCCAAACAATCAACATAAAGTTTTGAAGTTCACAATATCCCAAAGACCCCAACAAATGTTGACCACAAGACTTAACTTGACTGCGACCTTAAATTTGACTTAAACTTTGACCTCACCAAGGATATGCATGATTACAAGATGATAACATTTCGTACTTTGATTTTTGACTTTTTCGATAGGAAATTTTAATTATCCGATTGGAAGGATATTTCCATCCTGAATATCATTGTCATCAGTGGATCAATCCAATGAAATATAAATGGTAGAAGCATTGCATTTAATAATTAATATGTGAAATCATTTGGCAAATGATGTGGCTTACATTATTTGTATTGCAGCAACACATGATAGACAAAACATGGCATTCCAAAATTCAAAGTAAGCCATATACTTTTTATCCCAACAACAACTACTAATCTACGTTACAAAAGATTGCATCAAAAACTGGGTCGTTATCACTATCTATATCATGGTCACTCTCTGCTATCCTGGGCGAGGAAACAGAACTTGTCCTCCTTGTAGGACGATCCATAGAGCCTTCACATTTAAAGGATTTGATATGAGACGCGAGTTGGAGTAAATCACTATCTTCTTCAAATCCGGTGCAATCTCTAGCATCCAACAGCTAGCTCCAGGTTTTTGCAATTCTCAATTATCATCTCTACAACATCACGATCGATGATACATCCTCTTATCCCAAGAAACTTTAATCAAGCTATTTTGGTGATTGCTAAAGCTTCTGCATGTCCAATTTGGCAACCCACGCACCAAAATCCAACAAAATTCTTGCAGTGCAGTTCAATTTGAGCATACGTGTCAGCAAGAAGAGAGAAAATTGTAACCCATAAAATCTCCAAATTTTTCCATTTAAATATGAGCTCTGAGAGAAGCTTTTGTGCATCATCTTCTAGATATGGTACTACGACTAGAGTCTTCAAATCCGGACTTCTGTTTATAATCAATCAGTTAACAAAAGATAAATGTATAAATAGTATTCTTAGAAAAATTAAGTAGTTACTATATTCTAGAAAATGATAGAGCAAATGAAATCAAACAATACAAACATACTCATTAGATATGTATTCCAAGGTCTCTCCGACAACGTGGTAGAAGTCATTGGGTAGGACAAGCTCGGTTGCAGATTTACAGCTCCGGTCGACCACAGATTTGATGAATGTAATCACTCTACCATCTCGACAAGAAAAAGCATCCTCCATGAAGAGTGGACGTTTGATTTCTGTGAAATTGAGTACGCGCCAAAACATAGGATCGAGAGAGGTATGGTACCATGTTTTGCAGACAAAGGGAACATCTTGCAGCAATGATTCAATCCCTACTTTTGCAAGAATAGCAACCAAGCAGTCTTTGGGCATCTTCTCCCAGTTCCTCTCCTCTAATTCCATTTTGGTTTGATCTCACCCTCACAGTTGTGTGTTTGTTGCTTGCCCATCCCTTTATAAGCCTTCATGGAGAATTACGTACATTTATTGGAGGGAGTGAAGTTTAATGACCAGCAGGCTGCAACTTTCATTTTCAATACATGGCTTTTTTGAGTTCCAAGACTCCCAACGGTCAAAATGTTTTCTAAGAGTAGTTGTATCTTTTCAATCCATCCGATGAGCACACATTTACCTAAATGATGTATGCATGGTTCAAAGTCTTGACAGAGATATTGTTATACAAACACAAAGAAAAGAGGCTGATGTTCACATCGTCATGTTTTCACAACGTTCACTGAGTATACAACAATAAAAAACCTCCGAGGAAGCTCAATAAACCACCAAAAACCCAAGGCCCCAACTCCGCTTGGAGTAAAAAAAAAAACTGATAAAGGCACCTGAGAATATCTGGAAATCATTGTGCTCTATGTACAATTTTGGAGACAGAGATCCAATGTCAAAACTTACCTTCTGATTCGTCAGATCCGTTAGATTGAAGACTAGCCCTAACCCAAGGATGATCAGCCACACCCCTTTTCCCTAAGCACCAGTCCTCCAAGCGAAATTCGTAACATTGCTCTCCTGAGGCCTTCCTACTGAAGCAGCTTTGGAACTATACCCTGCCGCTGCCACAACTGTCTTGACCCTCGGCCCTTGAGGGAGCTCGCAGGTTTCACTGACAGAACCAAACCTTAGTTCAGCAGGAGGAATGAAACAGTCCATCGACAGACCCGGGACATTGAATGCCACTTCCTCTATTGTCCATGCTTCTTCCATCCTGGTCTTTGTATGGCTCATTGCAGTTTCCCCAAACCTGAAAAGGGTTACTATAGAACGCCCGGAGTGAGCAATCATAATTCCATCAACGGGTCTGTAATCATCAAGAAATGAATTTATAGTGGTCTCCCAATACGCAGCATCCCCTCCATTGTTTTGGATGCGAGTCAAGTGGGAGTCTTCCAAATGTACAAGAAGCCCTGTTTTCTGGCTGAAGTAGCCAAATAAGACATGCCTAATGATTTCAGCTGGCCCTTCACTTCTGGCCTTCAAAGTCAAGGGATCTGCGGACAGCTTTAGGATGAAACAATCCTCTCCATTAACTTGCTTTTCCCCAATGCATCTTGCTTTTGTGAACATGCTTGCGGTGGTTCTAGGGTCAAGTCCCTGCAAAAGAAACACGCAGTAATAAGGTCATTCCAAGGAGAAAACCTAACAGACAAAACAACGTGGGATGATTGCGGAGGAAGAGCAGCTTTACCTGCAGTGCACGGCGTAAGGGTCTAACAGGCCCTTTTGCAGCATGTGCACCAAGCCAGGGTGTATGCCTCCATACGAGCTTCCCATTACAACCAGCATGAACCTTGTTTCCGCCAAGTGAGAGCTCCACATACCACTTGTCTGGATTCATCTGCCACAGAACAAGCCCACCTGACTCTGCAGCTTTTGTAGATTGACGGCCCTTTATAACCTTGTTGGCTGTTTCAAACTCAGAAGCTATCATCCTCACTTTTCCCATGGCGTATGCATTATGGATAGAGTACTGAAGCTTTTGCCCTCCACATGCTGCTGTATACTGCTGCAATATATACTGAGCAGATGAACTTTCCTGCAAGAATAACACGAGTTAAGGAGAGTATAGTTACTGAAAATGAAAATAGCAAGATTGCTCAGACCCCACTTCTACCAAACAAGCCACGCACACAAATGAAAAAAACCACACTCAGTATTGGAGGTAGCATGTCGACCAAGTGTGAAAGATTCAACAATAGTATCACAAACCACACACACATGAAAAAAACCACACTCAGTATTGGAGGTAGCATGTCGACCAAGTATGAAGATTCAACAATACTATGATCTCAACATATAAAACAAACATAAATTCTATGCACAGACAACAAAATAGACATGAATTTCACATCTTTCAGTCTTGATCGAGATTATATGCAAACAAAAAAGGAAAAAAGGAAATTTTGAGCAAGCAGCTGAGAACACCATTAACATTGTAGTCTTTGTAGACAACAACAAACAAAACAAGAAACTCTACTAATACAAAACCATTTCTATAGGAGAAATTCAGTGAACAGCTCTCTTCTTAGTATCAAAATATTGCCACTCCCTATACATATTCCGAACAGAAACATAAATTTTCTAAACTGAAACAACTGAAGCCATCCATTTCGAACTCAACTAAGCCATGTAATTTGGTAATCCAAATCCAAATAACAAGCAAAAGTTACTACTTCTACTACCACTACAAGAATCACCATACATTATGCAAACCAGAAAATTGGTTGAGAGATTAAAGGAGCTTACAATGGGAGTGTCTTTAATGCTGAGATGTGGAAAAGGGTCGGAACTGCTAGCTTGCACCGGCGCGAGCGGCGCACCCAAGACACCTAGCAGCAACCTCAGATCCGACCTCTTGAAAGTGGAAGATGAAACGGAGGGTGCCCTGCACAGCTGGCCCCTCATCCAGAGCCCCCACTTCCCCTCCATCTTCGCAGCATCTCCTCCGTCCGTTCTCTCCGGATCCGGGCCCTCCATCAATGGAGACAACGTCTCAACCGGCTTCAAGCTCCCCGATCTCGGAACGAGAAGCTCCGGCTGTGCCACATGGTGGTTCCTCCTCCCGCGCAGCAAGCTGGACATGGGCGACGCGCTCCTAGCCGGACTCTTCGGCCTCGACCTCGCCGGCGACAGACCCCTCACCACCTCCCCCTTCAATGCCGAGAAGAACCCTTGTTGCTTCCTTTCCATCTCGCACCTATCCACCCGTCTGACCCCAAATGATTCTGCAGAATAAAAGAAAACCGAGAAGACCCGATACAGAACTGACGACAGAGCGCTTAATCAGCCCTAAATCACAACAAATCACCGAACCAAAACAAACCCAACCCAGAAAATGGTTGATAGCTGTGTTTTCAGTAGGTGAGAACAAAAATCGACACTAAATCACAAAAAATTACAAAATAAAAGGAAGACCCATTACAGAGAAAATGGCAGGGACGTGCGTGTATCAGTAGAGAGACAAATAGAGCTACAAATGAATAAGAGAAAGCGAAAAAGTAAAGCGGAGAGAGACAGTAAGAACAAAGCTCACTGGAAATTAAAAAAAAAAAAGATGATGAAGACGACAGAGTGTGCGGAAAAAGCAGAGAGAGAGAGAAGGGAATGGCGTTAAGGAGAAGGAAATGGAAAAATGATGATAAAGAGAAAGAGAAATGGGGAAAATATTGGCGCGACAGAAGCGGCTGATTGTTTTGCTGCCTGGCTAGCTATGTCTGGGTATTTGTTTATTTTATTGATTGTGTGCTGTATGGTGTTCAAGGACTGAGAAACAGAGAGAGAGAGAGAGATTGGGTGGTATGGTGATGGGTAGAGACTGTGTAGAGCAGAAGCAGGAAGTGGAGGGTGGGGTGGGCGCAACAAGACAAAGGACTCATGACGGTTAGTGAAACTGACTGGAGGTTGGGTTTGGCGCCGTTAACAACGGTCAAGTGTGGCTTCATGTACGGTCAGGATGGTCTAAATTAATTTATAATTACATTAAATCATGGGGTAATTACACAAAACACCAAGTGACTTAAAACATCTATCTAATATGTACTTTAGGTCATTAGATCTAAAACATATAAACTTGACGTTTAACAGAATCCATTAATTTTTGAACAGAAAATTGATTTCTCTCGTCACATGCTAGGCATGTGACTTTCAATTTTTTTAAATATTCCCAAAATGCCCTTCTTCGTATCATATTTAACCAAATTCAAGAATAACGAAGAACACTTAAATATTCCGACAAGTTCACGTATTTTCCGAGGGCAATTTTACAGATTCCGACATATTCATGTGTTTTCCAGCGACAATAATAAATTTCCGACAAAAATTCAAACAACATTAAACAAAAATTATGATCGGAACAAAAATTAAAACCCTTAATTTATAAATTTCAATTATAATACAATAATTTCAATAAATATTCATGACAAAATCAAACTAAAATCTAAGAACATTCAATTCATACACCATATTTACATATTTCAAACCCCAAATTAATCCTTAAATCAAACTAAAAACAAGCCTAAACAACACCAAATTACAACAAAATTTAAAAACCTTAACTCAGATCTGGTGATGAAGCCCAGATCTGAGCCACCTAACACCACCAAAATACAACAAAAATTGGTGGCCGGAGATGGAGGGACGCCGGAGAAAATTTACAGAGAGAGACACAGATCTGACGGGTGGACAGCAACGGCGATGGAGAGTCCTTGGTAGCAGAAGAATGCAAAAAAATTACAGAGAGAGACACAGAGCACAACAAAGAGTACAGTAATGGCAGACACGGCCGGAATTAGAGGGATGTTTAGGGTTTCAATGTGCGGTCAAGAGGAGATTGAGCAGTTGTCGAGGG
>JAYMTA010003610.1:0-13931 GCA_036897625.1 Pelargonium cotyledonis | reverse complement strand
GAGCCCTCAGGCCGTGGACGAGCCCTCCGGCAGTGGACGAGCCCTCCGGCCGTGGACGAGCCCTCTGGCCGTGGACAAGCCCTCTATTTGTAGATGAGTCCTCTGTTCGTGAATGGGGTCTCGATTTGTACTATGGTTAATTTTGACCTGAATTACATCTCTCAGGCTTTGTTCTTGCATTTGGAGTCTTTCCATCATTGTCTGTTGACTATTTTTTACCGCTCGAGCGTGCCACTTGTATCCCGATTATTGGTTGATTTATCTCTGATTTAATGGCGAATCAACGGCTTATCAGAACTTTTTGCAAATCAGTTCAAGTACTTATCAGCACTTTCTTACCAAACAGGTAACAACTTATTCTTAAAAAAAGTCGGAACGCATTAATGCTCATAAGCTCTACATGCTTATCAGCTATACATGCTTATCAGCTATTTTTGAGAAGATAATCCAAACACCCTCTTAGTTTTTAATTAGGATTTTGTATGGTCGAAGCTCTTTAACTCATTTTTTAAATTTAACTCACTCCAAGGACTCAAAACGGATTAAACTCTAATTAGGGGTTAAAGCTAAAAAAAAGAATCGGTTCAAGGGAGACAAAATCAATGAACTCGTGTTTTTATACATTCTATATGGTTAGTGTAAAATGGAGGTGAGTCATGTGTAGTTTCATTAAGTGCTTAAATTAATAAATCAAAACTACGTAGTTTCAGTAAGTGATTTAAACGCTAACTTTAAACTCAAAACTTCGTAGTTTAAATTTTCGTAAAGATCTTGCCGAAAAGCTTTGAATTTTCCGGCGACACTTTAAATTTTCCGGCGAAACTATGGAGTTTCCGGCGAAGGTGATGAACATGTTCTTGATGAAGAAGAAGGGTATTAGAGAGAAGGGTATTTTAGGAATTTAAAAAAAATAGTGGTCATGTGCAGGCCACATGGCGAAAAATTTGGAATATTCCGTTAACTTTGACGGAAAAAGTGGACGAAACTTAAATGGCATAGTTCAGGGGTGGTAAAAGTTACATACTAATCTTTAAGGTAGGTATGTGTAATAAGCATATCTAAGAGGGGAGGTACGTGTAATTTTTCCTTTGATTTATCAATTAAATCACTTAATGAAACTACGTAGTTCTGGGAGTTTGACTCACCTAAATATAGTGCGTCTACTTATCTCCATTTTACCCATTATGGTTAATTCATTTAGCTTGTATTGACATTTTCTAAGTTGAGTCTCTAATTAAGGTATTTCCTTGTTTGACCCTTGGTTTGAAACTTTGAATTGCTTTATTGTTTTAACTCTATTGACCTCTATACTAGCACGTCATGTACTGCCACGTCAGCATCTCATGACGCATCACCATGACAGCTATAAGGAGTTGCCATGTGGACGTGCCACATCAACAACTTAGTATAGTAGATTAAACGTTGCACTTCAATTTAAGTTGTTCCCTTCACATTTGAAACAACATCATTTTGGCTGTTGATAAAGCAAAAAAGTTGAAGGGAAACGTTTGGGTACGCAATGGTTTCAAATTGTTAAATATCGTCTTCACCCTCGTTACCAATGTCCATATAATTAGAAATTGGGGTTATAGTTCATGGAGAGTTTGATGCACTGTTGAGGATGATCTATTTTTCTTTTTAAAATCGTGTTCGAAAGTAAAAAAAAAAATTATAATTTCCCAACATCAAGAGATATAACAAGGCAATACATTCTTTAAAGGCTAAACCTTAAAATAGTGGCAGTCAATGGGAGACAAAACCATTTAACCCTTCTTCTTTGTTTTTATAAAAAACCAAGATTGCATTAACAAAATATCGGTTAAAATATAGAGGTCCATGCCTTAGGTACATTTATCTTACCTAATTTGATCATGAGTCCCAAGAATAACCTATTTTGATTTAACTATTTTTATCTTATGCTACCCAAAAAACTCATAAGTCTCAAAAAGACTCAAAAAGTGACACATGGCAGGTCAAAATCAAACAGGTTACCCGACCCAGGTCCATGAAGTCGAAATCAAGGCCAAACCTGAATCAAGTAACAACCTTCATTGGCTTGAACAAATCATCCAAGGAATGTATCAACCCCTATGGAGGCTTGAAGTGCTCACTTGAGGATGAGTCTACACCTTACACAAGGCCCCTAGCCCAGCCGTCACAACATAGGTCAGACAACATAAACATAGACCAGGACCCTATGAAGGGCTCCGAAGGCATAACAAGACCCTAAGGAAGCCTTAAGCCTTGGGAAAGCCTAGTGATAACTCGTATTTGTACATGCTATCCGACCCTAAATCATATTAAAACTATCATGTTTCTAAGCCTTTTTATCTCTCATTTGGGTTTGAATGATGTTATTTGAACACATTTAAGGTTGTTTGACCTTTATGAGTGTGTTAGTTCACTTTTTTTTATAATGTTTTTAGCTTATTTTTAGTAGTTGTAGGTATATTTTGTGGCATTTTTGCCTCTATTACGCGCGTCGAGTTTATAATGGGCTTTTTAGGTCTTATGGAGTGCACAAGATGACCAAAATGAAAAATATAGGCAAGGTCAAGGCTGGTCAACAAAGGGCAAATTCAAAAGGGAAAGTTTTGGTGAAATTCACAATGCTGACATAATGACATTTGAAGTGTAATTAAGGAATTTCACCATCTAAAACAATCTGGATTGAGTTGAGGCCTTCAAAAAAGTTGTAAAGGACATCTTGGGCTTTCCAACGAATTGTTGCGCACAATTTTCCGAGATTGTTAAGGCCTCGAAGCGTTCAAAATATTATCTTCGCCGCAACGTAGAGCTGATTACGCCGCGACATTTTTGTTAGGGTTTTTAGAAGGTCAAAGCCAATGTTTTAAAATCCGGCCCGAACCGGCTGGTTCGTCCGGTTGAACCGGGGCCCGATGGCTTCACTGGTCCGGTTAGTACACAACCAGTGAGTGAGTCAAAAATCGGTCAAACCCATTGAAAACCGGTAACCGGGTTGACTGGGTTTTGAGAAATGATATATTTTGTCTTTTATCTTTGGAACATTTGGCTCTGGGGCTTCTATGAATGAGCCCAGATATAGGTCTAGTTTAGAAGTAATAATGAAACATTTATAGGCCCATGTCCAAAAAAAGTTAAAATCAAATAAAATAATTACAAACAACCAACCCAATTTTCTTTATCTTCTTCCTCCGCCTGCATTACCAGAAACTCAAATATGAGTTATGAAATTTGTAGTTTCATTCTTATTTTTTCCAGCAGTTCTTGATTCATTGAAGAAAAGTGAAGAAGAAGAAGAAGAAATATATTTATTATTCTTTCTTATTAATTTTTATTTAACCATAATCACCTATACCTTGATGTACATGAATCATCGTTTGATTCTTGCTCACATCATGCCGGCGATGAATACGATTGATGATTGTAGTTTTGGCAATCGAAAATGTTCAGATTCGCCTTACTTATTCTCCAACTATTGACACTGATGCTTCAGTACATACATAATATGGTGTTTGTTATGTATAGATGATATATACCAGTAATACATACTACTTAAATATATATTTATTATTTAATTAAAGTGAATGACCCAACCGGTTGACCCGGCAACCTGGCGATGTGACTGGTTTGATGTCCGGTCTGGTTTTTAAAACATTGGTCCAAGCGAGCCATTGACTTTTTAGCCGCCACCACACTATAATTATGCCGCGGCATAAAACACTTTGTGATGCGGCGTAAACGTTGTTTCAACCCATATAAGTAGAAGTGACGTATTTAGGGTTTTGGCATCTGATTTAGAGAGAGAAAGAGAGGTTGAGCGGCCATAGCAGAATTTAGGGTATTGGGGAGGCTCCATGGAGTTTCTTCTTCCGCCCATGTTGAGCGTCGCACGAGCCAAGCTGAATGGTGACAGCGCTTGGTATCAAATTTATCATTTTCGCTTTACTTTATCTTAGCATAGGGTTTCTTTATGCAATTGAATTCTTTATTCGTCAATAAGATTTCTATTTGATTATATTTTTAATTTTTAATTTGCATGTTTGTCTATTAATGTGCATGTTAACCCTTTAATGGTTAATCATGCACTTAATTGTGATTTATAGTGTATATTTATAGTGCACTTAATAGTGTTAAGATGATTTGCCGAGTTCATTGCTTGAGCATGGAGTAATTAACCGCGAACAAGATTGTAGTCAGTGCGTTGTCCTTACAGTGGAATTGTTTTGTACGGATCGAGTCGTCGTATAGGGAGGACCTTTTTGTAGTCACATGCTCTAGAGCACTTATGTCCTATATAGCACTGATCACATTGCCAACATGTATGTGACCCCCTTGTAGCCACATGTCTAGGGGAGCAAATTGCGCCTAGGAATTAACCGGTGATGGCGTATTCATGTTGAGTCTCGACTGAGTCTCACAAGGGACGCTCTAGTACTTGAGCGGGTGTGAATAACATGTGGGAAAAAATGATTAGATAGAGTCCAAAGTATATTGTAAATCATTGTTCCGAATTAATTGTGTGATTTCCATTATCACGTTGCATAGTCTATTTCTCTATCTTTACGGATCAATTGTACTATTTTTATTTTTATCTTTTATTTTACTTTATTGTTTTGTCTCTGTCAATGAAGATGGTTTTGATTGCTTTACTAGAGAGAACCGCTTTTAAGTCCAAATAGTTACTTATAATTTACCTTAGTTCCTAAGGATCGATAAACTCAGATTGATTAAAGAGTCCTATATTACTTATGCCACACCGGTATACCTGCCGAGCAAGTGTCGATTTATTCGATGTACGTAAAATCGCACCAAGTTTTTGGCGTCGTTGCCTGGAAATCATTCAGTAACTGAAAACGCATGTCAAAGATTTGGCACGTGATAAAATCGCACCATATAGCCTTTACAAATAGGTAAGGACCCCATGTATTGCACCCCAAGAATGGACCCTACGCATGAGCAAAAGGCCTCACAAACCTCATTGCGCGACATTCAACCCAATTGTCGTAGCAACTGGACCCTATGAAAGTTGGTAAACGCACCATTGCAACGACATTTTACCAAATTGTCGTGGAAATAAGGACCCTATGGAGGTTACTCAACGCAAGTCATCTAGTCAACGCTATTATACCCTGACCATTGTCGCGGCAATTCACCATAATGTCACGATAATTGGTTTGTCCCAGCCTACAATGAAATGTTTTCATGCCTTGACACCGTATGGTCAACTTCCCTCGACCCTGGATGATACCCTACGACTCCATACACTCTTACAAGGCTGAAAAAAATGCTCCATCCTCACCTGGACTCTAATGAGGTGCTCCAACAAGCCCCCACAACATCAACACTCTCATACACCCATGACTATGCCTTGCGAGGCACTAGCTCACAAAGGGGTTTAGACGAGTCATCACATTACACAAGCCTCAGGGTGGAGCACAATCAACACTCCCAAGCGCCCACGACTATGCCTCGCAAGGCACTAGCTCACAAAGGGTCTTGGCGAGCTCTCTCATCTCACAAGAAGCTTACGGGAACGCTCGCATCATCGTCATGCAATGTCCAAAGGAAAGAAAGAGCCCAACACCACAAATGGGATAAGAATGCACAAAGGGCCAAGTGTGCCATTTAGGCTTAAAAAGCCAAATGGGCCACGATGGGCCTCACATCTTCATCAATCAATCACGTCACGACATGTGGCGTAAGGTGGTATGATACTCGGACTTTACCATCCTATATTACGAGGTCGACACCGGTACACTTGCCAGAGCCACACTATGAGGGCTTTTTGAAGTGCCTCGAAGGTGATTCGGCGAGGTAAAAGCCTTATATCAGCCTTGTTTGAGTGCTTGAAATTGTAGGGTGCCATTAGAGGTCAAGGGGAGTCGACCATTGAGTGGCCAAGCATGAAAACACATTGACTGAGGTTGAGATGGACGAATGCCACAACATGGGAGAAATGCATTTTCGCGATAATGAGGGTCTACGAATCCGTTGAGTGGCATGCACATCTGTTGACCTCACATAGGGTGACCAATGTCGCGACATTAGTGTGCATTGTTGCGAAAATGGGGTGTACGCTTCCGTTGACTAACTCGCTCATGCATTGACTAGCTTTGTAGGGTACCATGCCGCGACATGGGAGCAAGATGTTGCGGCATTTAGGCTGTATGGATAAGTTGATTAACTTGCCTATCCGTTGACTTGCTTGCGCATGGTCCTCAAGTCGCGGAATGTGAGCCTATTGCCGCGACATTAGGGGTCTGTGCAGCCTATGAGGGTCCATTCAAGGTGATTTTTGCTCATTTGCTTAGGCTTGGTTTGCCCAAGATTTTGTGAGGCTTGCTTAAGTATTTTAGACTCTCTTAAGTAGCTTGTGGCCTCCTAGGTGTCTTTCTATGATCATGGCACCCTTTGAAGGGTTCAAGCCTATTTTGTGGTTCATGACCTATTTTGTGGCGCCTGACATATTTCGTGTTTTGTGGCCTATTTTGTGGCTCCTGGACTGTGAGTCTTGTGTAAGGTGTAGACTCTTATTCAGATGAGCTCTTCAAGCCTCCACAAGGTTGAATTAGGCCTTGGTTGATTTATTCAAGCCAAGTAAGGTTGTGACTCGACTTGGCCCTAGCCTTGAATCTGACTTCTTGGACCCGGGTCGGGTTACACGAGCGATATTGGTCTGCCACGTGTCGCCTTGTGAGTCGCTCTAAAACTTATGATTTTTTTGGGTAGCATCAAAGTCGCTTATTCGCTAGCTAGATCATTTGTTTCTATTCAAGGGAGAGTCGATTGGGTTGGGACATCATGTACGACACAATTATCAGACCATGTATTGCTGGATTCATTAATTTAATCTAAGCGTCTAAAAATAAACTCATTAAAACAAAATGTAGAAACTTTTGTAATTTATGTTTAAGGAGAATGTCTCAAAAAGATCTCATTAGTATCCATTTTGTTCCAAATTGGTATCTAATTTGATTTTTGTTTAAGTTTAGTCCTCTTAGCATTAAAATTTTTCTAAAACGATCCTTTTGTTCCAAAATCGATCCCCAATATTGGCTTTTGTTTCAATTTAGTTCTCCTAATATTAAAATTGTTTCAATTTGGTCCTCTAACTATCCGTTTTATCCTAAATCAATACAACTCGTAATTGAGCATTGAAATCTTTTGGACGTGAAAAATATTACTATTATTTTCTTTATTAATTTAAATAATGAATATCTTGTGGATAACTGAGAAACTAGTGAATATCTCAAGCGCCTTACGTGGCACGAAACATCGGATTTTTCCTAAGAAATACGGATCGGGTTGGGAAAATCCACTCATTTTATACTAGAATATGAATTTTATCCAATTCGATATAAAGCCCTTTCGAATATGATCTAAAATATTTCTTATCAATATGTATCCGATCTGAAATCCAAATTGTCACTTTTACTCATTACCGATTCAATCACCACATTACTTAATAATTTAACTATATATATGAGAACAATGAATCTAAAATATGTTATTTTTGGCTAAACCTAAGCCAAGTCAATCATAATATGACATCTCATTAAAATGCGGCCCGCCTCGATCCAAAATAGTTAATGAGCTACCATTATTTTAGTGGTGACTTAGCATAAACCAATTCATGGCTTAGACTACTTAGAACTATTAATCTTTTGTATTTTACTACCTCTGAACTATCAATTTTTTGTAACTTTCGACTACCGTAAAGTATGCAATCATTGTTCTGTTAGTTATCCCATAGTTAAATGTTAAAAAGACCAAAATACCCTCAATTTTCATTTTTTTATAAATATAATAATAAAAAAAGAAAAGAAAAAAGAAAAGGAAGATGGACGATCACCAGTTTCGAGCTCCGTCCTCCACCTATGGCGTCGGCCAGCTCTGTCCTCCTCCTCCGTGTGGGCGTGAACGGCGATGGCATGAGCGAGCTCCGTCCTCCATCTCCGGCGAGCACAGATCTGCACAGATCCGACGACAATGGTGACTCCTTCGCCGGCGTGAGTTTGAAGATGGTAATAAAGAATAAATGTAAATATGGTGCAAAAGTGTATATATGGTAACAACTAGATGAATGGGGAGAGAATGAAGGAGCTAATTGTACTCCATTAAAATTGATGGGTATTTTTTGTTTCTCGTTTTTGTATTCTGGGCAAGCTCAAAATTGTTTATTATATTTTTATTTGTTGTCTGGTGAATTTGGGTACCTGTTGGGTTTCAGTATTGTTGAAAGGGTTCTCTGATTTTTCTTTAATTTTTTATTGTAACTCCTTTGGATTATGTACGTGTTATGGAAGCATTGATGGTGGATTCGAAAATCTGATTTCAGTATTGTTGAAAGGGTTCTCTGAGTTTGAAGATGGTTCAGATCTGGTTCCAGAAACCATATCTGATTCAAATTTGATTTTTTTTTTCTCTATATCATGTTAATTTTGTTCCAATTTGTGAGTACGTGAAAATTTGATTATAAATTTAATGAATCAAAACAAATAAAACATGTCAATTTTTTTAAATTTTCTGACGAAAGTTTGAAGTTTTTGGCGAGAGATTGAATTATACGCTAAGAGTTTGAAGTTTCCGATAAGAGTGTTCTTGATTAATGAAGAAGAATGACAAATTTGTTATTTTAAAAGTTTTGAAAGTCATGTGCCCTGCATATAATGAGAGAGTATTTTTCCGTCCAATTTAACTGACGGAACAATGACTTTAAGATAATCGAAAGTTACAAAAAATAGTTTAGGGTAGTATAGTGCAAAAGAGAGATAGTTCAAGATAACCATATGTAATTACCCTTATATTATTTGACTGCTCAATCTCGTAATAGATTAATTTGAAACAAAACGTATACTAAAAAGGCCAAACTGACAAAAAAATTTCTTATTACTAAGATAACTAAATTTTTATTAAAAGAAATCAAATTAGGTTTCTTCAAAAAAAAAAAAAAAATCAAATTAGGGACTAATTTGAAACAAAATAAATCGGAAGAGGACGGTTTTGGAACAACCTTAGTATAAGAAGACTACATTAAAACAAAACCTAAACTGGATACAAATTTGAAACAAAACGAATACTGACTACTAAGTGGACCATTTTGGAACATTCTCATTAAAATAGAATGCAGAAAGTGAATAATTATATTGAGATGGATCGAAAACAAAAGCAATGATGGGTGATATACCATTAGGAGGCTCTATGCTATGACAAGAACGATTAAGAATATAAACGAAAAAGGTACAACCCTAATTCACTCATTTAATTTCTAGAAACAGAAAATACAAATTAATTTTGAAATTAACAACAAAAATAAAGTATTAGTGAACTCATACCTAATAAAGCTATAAACAAAAATACAGTTATTTTGAAATGAAGAAATTTGACCCCGCAGGAAATATAAGTCATCATGGTGCCAAGGTCTTGCAATGTTTTCCTGAAATATTGTAAACAGAAAATACAAACTAATTTTGAAATTAACAACAAAAATAAAGTATTAGTGAACTCATACCTAATAAAGTTATAAACAAAAATACTGTTATTTTGAAATGAAGAAATTTGACCCCGCAGGAAATATAAGTCATCATGGTGCCAAGGTCTTGCAATGTCTGCATATAGTTTGTGGCGATCCTAGCAACTTGGACATCGGATTTGTTTTCAGAAATAACCAACACCCTTCAGTTGTGCCGCTGATGAGTGCTGATATTCACCATCTTTTCCAAGAAACACGATGCGGCCTGGGATTGACCATATATTTAATTACAAACAATAAAGTTGTCAGAAAGAGAAATTGCCCTAAATTATGCATACACAAGGGAAAGGACAGGACAACTTTTCAGTATCAACACAAATTACACTACTAAGAAGAAAGAAAAAGTAGTATACCACATATCATATCATAGTTTCGAGTTGAGAACAAAAGGCTTACCATCTCTGTGAATTCCAATCTCTCTTATTCGTCGAGCAAGACCAGTTGCCGCATCAGTGAAAACTCTAGTTTGCAAACTACCCTCCAAATACACAATCGAACTGCAATATAGAAGCATTGTAAAATATCACTATGGAACAAAGCTTCATATGGGAAAACAAAACATGTAACCATAAATCTCAATCACAAAGCACAGCCACTTTCTGAAAACAAATCAAACATCAAACAAACTAGTTAATTTTCACCATGAGAAAATGCTATTTGGCACAAATACGTGTTCGGTAAAATTAACAACATTAAGAAAAAAAAATTCAAAATGTTGGCAGGTCAGCATACATAGTAATAAAACCATTTATATAAAAATACATAACGTTAACCATGTATCACTTCGCAATAGAAATATAGAATATCATCCTGAATCTATAATAAAATGCTCTATGTAGTTTATTCATCTCAGTGCACATGTGCAATTGTGCAATCAAAACCAATGTAGAGTGCTACTCAATGTATAACCAAATTATACAACCAAACATTAAGAGTCTTGAACTTTTCTTCTCCAATGGACATTGTTCACAAACTGACAAGGACTTCAAAACTAGGAGTATATAAGGAGGAAAAGAAAATATACAAATTAATGTAGCGTTTGATTATAATTTTTGTTCATGAATGGGAATTTGGAATGAGTGAGATTCTCATTCTTCATATTTGGAATATGCCATTTTGATCATGAGAATGGCTTTGGAATGGGAATCTCATTCTCATTCCCCTTCTTGATTGCCGTTCCCAAAAAATTCATCCAAATGCTACTTAAGAGAAAAGAATGTGAGTATAGGGCAAGGTAAACTAAACCTTTGAAGCAGGCTATAATCAACTTATTATATTCATTATGCACCAGAGAACCAAAAAAATGTCATCTTCAGGAGACAACCACACCTACAATACGGTAAGTATAACATGTTTCCATGAAAAATGTTCCACTAAAGAAAAGTTTGGTTTCCATGACATGTCTGGTATATGTCATGCAATGCAATAGTATGCTCTACCCTATAAAGAAAAGTTTGGTTTCATCTTTTCTTTCTTTAGTATTTCTTTTTATAATTAATTTTCTCGGTGTAAATGTCATGCTAAAAAATATAGTATGTTGTGCACCATATATAAAATATTAATTTAGGCAGTTTGTATGGGATCTACCAGAATGTCCTGGCTCCACCCTTGGAGTGTACCACAGTGAAAAATATCAACTATCAATTCATCAACGGAAAAACAAGATACCCTCACTCTTCTCATATTCCTATTTATAGTTGAGACCGATGGAAGAGCATTAAAGTGATTAAACAAAAGTTTATGCAGGTAAGTTGTCATACTCATACATTTATATGTTTTGGCCTTATGTGCAAGAATTAAGACTGTTTATTGCTAACTTTAGATTCTAGATTATGTAACAATTAGCCGCAATTTTGCTTCTTCAAAGAACAATATGTACAAATCCAGCACCTTATTTATTTTCTTTAATAAGTGTAATGTGCTTATTTTGATGAATATTTGGGCATATACTACCCCATTACCCTTGGCTTTTCAGTTCTCAAGTTAATATTTACCTAGTTTTATTAACCTTCATAAGATTTAATGCGTTTTTAGTTTCAGAGAGCTTAGCAGTCTAAAATTAAGTATTCAGTCATAAAAAGGAGTGAATATTAAATTGAGAAGAGGGAAGTTCCAAGCTAGAGCTAAGAGTAGCAGGTAGAGAGAATGCACAACTGTACAAATAAGCCACATGGTCATGCAAAAGAATTGAAGATTTCCAAATAGCAACGCAAGGGTGCCCAACCAAGGTGCCCAGGCACAGGACCGTACAGATAAGCAGATGAGCATGCACTATCAGTCAGATTGTACCGCGCAAGAGTTCACAAGTGCAGAATTTGAGACCTAGTCCTTTTTCAACTTGCATTTGATTTCTAAGGTATAGAAAGACTAGTAGGTTTTGTAAAACAAATTCGTGATTTCATTTTCAAGTATATTAGATATAGTATAGAGGAGAACAAGAGTGGAGACTGGATTCAAGGTTTGCCATATTTGAAGTTTTAACTCCCTATTTAGCAAGGACATGTTTTTCGATCAGTTTTATATTTTTTCTTCCTATAATGAGCACCTAAATCCTATTTTAGGGATTAGGACGAAGTCCATTGTTTCTTCCACAGTGATATGCTTGTTGAATGTTGATAGATTAGCCTTAGGGTTGATCGATTCAACATTGAATGTTTAGTACTTGACTACTTGCAAGTTATGCTTAATACTTGATTGTGGGAGTGACATTGAGAGGGTAGGGTAAATACGTGTATGTAACTCGAGAGAATGCAAGCATACAATTGGGGAGTTTATATCTTTGGTCAAATGTACCATGGAAAACACTTAATGAAACCATAAATCCTGATTAACCTTAAATATTATTTATGACTAGACTACAATCTTAACTTGATATTAGCACATCTAGACAATAGGAGACAACTTCATAGGGTAGTTTGACAACTTTTTTTTAGGGAGATGGCCTTTACTTCCTCTACACTATTTGTCGACCTGTAAAATTGAAGGTACTCAAAAATAAAGTTACAACTAAAACCTATTTGCAGCCAGAAAAAAAATATTTTTACATTGAGTAACGATTCTTTAACAACCTTATATAAATTCATCTTCCGGAAGAAGAGCAATAAATAGTACACAAGCAATTTCCCAAACAATGATGGGCTGGCAACATGAATCCATTACCAAAACTCTTTAAAATCCACAACTCATACACTCTCTCTTCACTCAACGTCTCAACCCTATCTAATGTTATCTCCCTTATCTTTTCGTGTCAACTTCGGCAACTAAGGGTTACTAATCCCTACAATTCACATGCCAAAAAGACTTCAAAACAATTTTCCTGCATCTTACCTCAATACAACAATACCTCGACTCTTTCCCAATCAGTCTTATCATTCATAGTGTTACCACAAATCCATCTGGGCATGCATATGACGACTAATATAATCGAAAGAGTGAGAAAAGTGTAGATAGAAATCCTCACCCAGGAATAATATTCTTCATTGCCATATCTACCATATTCTCATGATAAATGCAGACGCGATGCCACTGAACATTGCAGCGATTGGCATACTCCTTGGGGTCCTCATTCACCAATGGCATTCTGTGGTTACGCATTCCACCGGTGCCCACAGAGAAAAGTACATGCCTCCGGCCACTCCTTAAAATTGTCTTCTCCAAGGGAGGCTGCCCCACCTGACCCAACAATATTGCCTAAAACCACATAATAAATCCATCAATCAGCTGTCACAATGGATTGTAAGTATTGCGTTGCAAGAACAATCTAAACATTCTAATAATAATTCAATGAAAAACAAATAGGAAAACACTGGTAATGATGAATGTACCCTGAAAATCCCTGTGTCAACACCGTTCTCAAGCAACTGATCATCCCAACTTCTCTGTTGAGACGAGTTCTGAGAGACTTGTGGCGAAGATGGCGGCGAGTCAGAGTCAAATTGGGGAGGGGAATCGCCCAAGTCGGAGAAGGAGCTGGTGGAGAAGGGCATGTACAGGTTCCGGGAAGTGGTGAGTTTCGATAGAGCAACTGAGCGAAAGATTCTTCGCGAGATGGTAGAGATTGAGGTCGCCATTGAAGCTCTGAGTGAGTGATCTTTGAACTTGCTTCCTTAGAAGTGGTAAAATGTAAACCCTAGCCCGCCTTCCTGCCAACTGCCCAGGGTTTTTACGGAGAAAAATGATCGGATTCAAATTGTCTGGGTCCAACCCAATTACTTATTGTTTGTCTGGTTACCTTCGTCTCATCTTAATTATTGCATTCGGACCAAATGAAATGTTCGAGAATGATAAGAACCAGCAAAATACCCGTGCGTGTTGCACAGAAGTACCTATATATTATCACACTTATAAATATTATAAATAAAATTTGAAATAAAAGAAATTCAAAATTATAAATAAAGAGATATTATATTTAGTG
>JAYMTA010003609.1:0-13933 GCA_036897625.1 Pelargonium cotyledonis | reverse complement strand
AAGACCACTCTTTTAGGCGCCTGGGAGAGACCATTCTCACGAGACGTGACACTATGCTATTTTGAATTGGAGTTCGACGATATAACGTTGTTTAAGACTTTCAGTTGCATTTTCATGATATAAGTAGTTTGTGGTTGAGTTTTAACTTATGTTTATATCTGACATAAGTAAAATGTGTACGTTTCATTTCAGTTAATTGATGGTCAAAGTTGTCCTTAAATCACCATAATCGAAAAATAAAAATAAAAAAGTAAATGTTTACCTTGTCACTTTTTCGTCAATCTATCGATGCATCTTATTGGTGGTCGATATAAATATATAATGGGGGAAGAGAGGTAATTAGGATTGTTAATGTTTTGCTAATAATTAAAACATTGCAACTTAGGTGCTATACCCCACCTTCTTTATATCTTTGTTTTAAGGAAGTAGCTTAACAACCAAGTTAACTTTAAAAATTTGAGTTTACGTAATTGTTTGAAAATTTCAAAAGCACTTGAAAGAGCCGCTTTTTCTCGGGCAAACATCATAATAGGGAAATTTTGAGGCATGACTTTGAATATTCTCAACAATCCACTTTTAATACCACTAAACTAAATTGTTGTGCACAATACCACACATACATAGACTTGGTCCAATCCCATAGCTATGATAGGAAAGTGAAACTTTAACACAACCAGTCCCTTCTTTATCAAAAAATAAAAATATACTTTGTTGATTCGGCCATGGAATAATTTTGAAGAAAGAAACGTCGAAAATGATGAATTGTAAGCAAAGACTCTCCAAAATGACAAAAAAACATATTCGCGAAAACAACAAGTACAAACAACGGTGCTTGGGCCTTGAGTCGAGTTGATTCATTGAGGACTCGAGTGACATGATTTGTGCACGACCCATTATTATACAACACGCCTCAATTCCACTAAACTATATTTGATAAGAGTCGGTAATGAACACTAGTTTCTCCTTAGAAAGAAAAAGCAATTTTTTGTAGGCATCATCTTGATTGTGATTAACAAATTGGTCAAACCGGATATCAATTTTTTTTCTCTAAATATTTGTTTTAATTATCCAAGGGACATGCATCGAGCGGATATACAATGGCTTTGGGCGTACAACTATGAACATGGGGGCATGACGATGTATGCACAACAATGGACTCGAGCGCGCGGAGGTGGTCACATTTTGGAAGTATATCCACGAGACTCCGTGAGCAAGTTCATGGACCTTAATCCGAGAGTTGATCTGGTGTGACTTGTTTTTTTCGTGATGAGATAAAGCTAACATGGTTTTCGGGAGCCACATATCGTGTTTTCATTCTTCGGACAAACTAACAACTTTTTGAGTTGCATAACAACTCATCAAATAAAGTGATTGTCATTTAAATACTGACAGGGTCTGTATTATGGGCTACTAAGATTACTACTCAGTATTTATGTGAGATGGGCCTGAAGAGCCCAAAACTTTGAATATGGGCCTGAAGAGCCCAAACTCTCATGCCGTTTTAGGTTCGCTTTCTCATTTCTGAATTACAATTTGTTTAGAACGTGATCGAAACGTATTCAGATCGTCCCCGGTTCTTACAGGACCATCATCAACATTCATCTCCTCGTACCAATATCTCTGTCGGGGTTGAAGCGGCGTCGTTTGGACATTCACCTACTGCGACTCGGCGACGACACGCAGGTAAGCAATCTTCTTGTTCCAAGCAAATGATTTTTGCTGAATTTCCCTTTATTGCAAGCCTCAATTTTCATCGTTTGTTCTGTTTGGCTGCTTAGAGAGTTTGTGGAAATGAAGATTTCACCATTTTAAAAGTTAAATTTAGGCATTTAGGGTCTATTCGGGAGGTCCCATGTTGTGATTGAGCTGTATTTTCTTCAGTCTGGATTTGGGTAGATGATGAGAAAATAGTTAATTTTTATGTCACTTATGTGTCTTGGTCTTCATTCAGCACAACTCACTTCTAATTTAATTCTCTGTTGAAAGTCTCTGAATGGAACTTTTTTTTTTTTTTTGGTCAAGTGTATTTTTGTTAGATTTGTGAGGAATTTGTGGTATTGGACCAATCGTGCTATATTTGTTATGTGTGTACACTTAATTTGTTGGTCACTCATAATATGTCTGAGACTGAAGATTATTGTTCTTTGGATTGCTGGCTTCGAATCTCCCTCTGTTGACATTATTAACGAGAAAGCGAATGTGATATGTTGTCATTGCCTGCATTTAATTTGGTTATTTGATTTACTACTTTATATACCGATTGCCTTTACCTACTATATCATGCTTGTTTCGGAGAGGAGTGATGACATATCAAGCTAGGCTATACTCCGCGAAATGTTTCCGAGAAGGATAAGTTTATTTCCTTCGATGAATAACTGTATAGTTTTGTCTGCTCCAAACCCACTGGAAGTGAGCAGGTTTCAATCATATCAACTCGATGATATGATTTTTAAGAGCTCTCTTCATTTTATTTCTATATATGGTGTTCTTGCTAGATTTGTGGGAGTGCACTTTTATCTGATTTGTCTCTTTTCTCTTCATCATATAAGATTTTGATTTTGTTGCAGTTTTGAATTTTAACTATGAAACTACAAACCTTAGGTTTCATCGGTTTTGCCGGTTTCATTGTTTCAGAGCTAGGATGGATGAGCGCAATGAAGAAGGTTCAGAGTCAGTAATGAATGGCATTGCTAAAAATGAAGACGACGAGGATGAGGGTAGAGAGCTGACTGCTACCCCACTCAAAAGATATGTAACTATGGTTGGTGATAGGAAGGATAGCAGTTCATGCAAGTGGATTTGCAATTTTGGGTGCAAATCAGAACCTTATACGGGCACATACTCTCGTATCAGGGCACACTTGATTGGATTGTTACCAGGACAGAAATCTCAAGGAGTGGCCTTATGCTCAAAAGTCAAAAGGGACCAGAGAGAGAAAATGAGAAGGGAAGACGATGATGCCAAAAGGATTTTTGGAAGTAGCATGCGTAGAACTATTCCAGGTATTGCATTGGCAGCGTCCTCTGTATCTACAGATAAAGGGAAGGATGTTAGTGATATGTACAGAACATCATCAAAAGATGAAATAGATGGTGCCATTGCACGATTTTTCTATGGCAATGGCATACCTTTTAATGTAGCGAAGTCCCCATTTTGGTTTGATATGGTTAGAGCTATAAGTGAAGCACCCAAAGGATACGAGGCCCCCAGCTCAGAGAAGATCAAAACAACACTTCTAGACAAGGAGAAAACCAAAGTTGATCAAGCATTGATCTCAATGAAGCAACAATGGCCAACGTATGGAGTTTCAGTTGTCTCAGATGGTTGGGTGAATAATGGTAACAAGGAATCATTTGTTAAAGTGATGGCTGTTTCAGAAGGTAGGGCAATGCTTATTAGTGGTATTGATTGTTCTAGAGATGACTTCTGTGGTGAATTCATCGCTGAATCGTTGTTAAAGGCTATTGAATCAGTAGGTGCCTACAGTGTTGTGGAAATCTTGACTGCTAATACGTCTGCTTGTAAGGCTGCTGGTAAAATCATTGAAACGGCATACCCTCATATATTTTGGTCCGCATGCTTGGGTCATACTCTTAGCCTTTTGTTGAAAGACATCGTGAAGTCGATAAACCAAGGTTTGGCTTTTGTTGTGAAGTGTTATAGCCAGGCAAAGGGAATCGTGAAGTATATTAAAAGACATCCTTCATCATTGTATATATTTCGAACATTTCCTGAGCTAGATGTCTTACAAATTAAGAAGAGAAAATATGGAGAGCATTTTGTTGTACTAGACCGTATCCTGCGGGTGAAAAATGCCTTAATCAGCCTAGTTTTAAGTGAGGAATGGGAGAAGCTGAAGAAAAGTAGATCAAAATCAAGTATAGACCATGAAGAGGTGAAAAAAACCGCTCTGGATGATGACTTCTGGAAGAAATTGAAAATCATACTGACATTTATGAAACCAATATGGGATGTGATCCGCTATTGTGATTTGGATAAAGCTTGCATTGGAGAACTTTATCAGAGGATGGATGATATGTTGGGACATGTTAGAGGAGCTTTGTCAAATAATGCGGACTTATGTCATATTATCCAAAACCTTATTGCTAGACGGTGGGAGAAGATGGATTTACCTCTTCATGCTCTCGCATACGTGTTAACTCCGTACTATTATTCAGAATGTTGGTTAACAAGTCTTGCACCAAATGGGGAGAAAAGAAAGAAACCTCACGCCGATCCTGATATTCACAAGATTTACTTAGATGCCGTGGACAGACTTGTTAGGGACTTAAAGGAAGCCTCAGTAGTTCGACAGCAGCTGAGTGATTTCATCAGCAATAGAGGTTTCTACGCTCGGCCTCAAGCAATAAAAGACAGAGAAACAATGTCCGCCTTATCATGGTGGCATTTATATGGTGCAAGTTCTCCGGAGCTGTATAGTTTGGCAATTAAAGTGTTGTCCCAAAGTGTTAACATCACATGTGCAGGAAGAGAATTAGCGACCTATGGCTATATCCATAACACGAAGAGGAACAAAATGAATGCAGGCCGTGCAGATTCTTTGGTGTATGTTCATTATAATCATCGATTATTGACAAGATACAGAGAAGACTATGAGGTCATGTACAAGAACTGGGACGATATGATTCATGATGATAATTTAGAGATTGACATGGAAGCGATAGATGAGAAAGAGTGTACTGTACTTTATGGCGATGAATGTGATGCTTTACTTGCCTTGCCAATTAGCAGCTCAGCGCCTATGGCATCGTCTCAAACTTCAATTCAAGCATCATCCAGTTCACAGATGGATAGGACTGCACGCGGTAAGAGATCGCGTCTTGTATAACTTGTGCTTCTTTTTGCATCCTCATTTAAACTAATTTACCCTTTGAAAAAAATTGTACATAAGCTAGGACATCTAAATGTTCCTTTCAGTTGATGTTTTTTTATTTATTTATAGTAAAGCTTTCTGAGTTTTTGACTATGTATGCATATCTTTGACTAAAGAAGCTATACTCCAGTTTGATACTGGCTTGAATTTTCTCACTTCCAACTTCCATAAACAAAAGGAGGTTTTGGAGACAGAATTATGTTTGGATTTATTATTATTATTGTTGTTGTACAAGATAGTGTACTTTGTAGTGTTGTAAAGTGATAATATCACTCTTCTGAGTGAATTAATAATAATGAGTATCATGGGCAAGCGGGCTAGGTTCGATTATGTATTTTGTAAATGGGTAACTAGATGGCTTGTATCTGAGTCCCATAACCTGGTTCAGTTAGGTAAGAATGGATTTTGTAAGGCTTGAACAAACAATGCATATGAGCCAGGCTTAGGCTAAGCCACGTTTAGGAGGAGATGACACCTCATCTAATTTAACTTATACACACTCCAATAAATTTGTGGGAGCAGAACGACTTGCTGAATTCTTATTTTTTAATAAAGATCATATATATTTAACTTATTGGCGGCTTAGTGTAAACCAAATAGTATTTTGACTTAGATTCGTCTTCCTCTAGAGAGAATAATGAATATAATAATGAGTCGGTTAGAAAAAAAAAATAATGAGCATCACAATATTTTATAACCATTGGATGATATTTGTATAATGAATCTCAACCCTCCATTTGATTTTGCGAAGAGGAGAGTATTGTTGTTAGTTGTAAAAAAAAAAAGCTATTTAATTAGACTACAGTCTCATAACACACTTGCAATGACACCAACAGCTCAATAAAACAAAAATTATATATGCCTCATGGGCCTCTCATAAATATTACAGTAATACAAGAATGACCATATTGCCAGAGAAAATACAGCAGAGTGACAATTTCAATCAACTCTACAATTAGTATAGAACAAATTAACCCCATGAATGAGTTGGTGGAAATTTATTCAGCTATGGTGTCTTGAATTTGTTGGAGAATCCAAATGCTAGTTTATTCAAAATCCAGAAGAAAAGAAAAGGACACTACCGGGTTTGGATCCATCATATGCTTTTACATGCAAAGACTCCTAGATATGCAAGTTCAATGAGATCTGGTGCCACCTCATTTCTCTTCCAAAAGAAGTGTTGTGCAAGAAACAAGGGAAGCTAATTCTTCTTCTGTTGCTGGTCCAGAGCCTTGCCATCTAATTCTACCAAATTCGTCAACCAGAAATACATACCTGTACATGACAACATCATCAAATGGTTACTTACAAAACCACAGTTAAATAAAATTGGTAAATGTTTATTTCTTTACCCTGTGACGAGGTTCTCCAATTTAAGTTCTTTCCTGAACCAGTAATGATCGCCGAAGAAATAACCTAGAGGACTCTGAATGGCACCAGTCTTTAAATCCGAATTAGAACTTCTTATCATCCAAAGAAGCAGCCTCTTCATTGGTTTCCAACACAAGAGCGGTTGTTCTATGAATGACACCTTCAATGTGCAAGATTTGATTCATGAGTTGTGAGGATTTATCTGGAGAAAATAACTTTCAACCAACATCGACTTTATAAATGGTAAGCTCAGTAACCTTATTATGGTACTTTTAAGGATAAGTTAGCTATAAGTAGATGAGGCAATTTGGAATTCGGATTGGACCCCATTTTGGATTCTTAGTGCAAAATGGGTGGATTTGTCTGATCCTATCCATATTTGTTGCAGGATAAATCCAATCCAATAAAAAAATTGATTGGATTTGGATCGGTTTTAAGTCGGACTGGATTTCGGATGCCTGTAGGTTCGGATCCAAATTACCAGGTTTAGTTACAAGGCAGGTTCACTAGGCATCATCTTCATCTTCCCCTAACTATTTTATAGTTTTATTCAGATTTTTTATGAAGAAAAATGGACATTTCATAACTCACCCAAATTTATAAGGCTTCCTAAATGATTGCATAAACACTTCCTGTTGTTTTTTTGTTTGTTTTCAGGGCTGGTTGATGCAGGGCAGAAATGTAATGCCTGCCACTGTTGTGTATCTTCTAATGAAGAGTATTTACTTTCAAGGTCACTGATTATTTGCAAGACACTATTTAAGGACGTTAACAGGATTCAAACTAATGATGATCCAGGTAATCTAGGTCCAGAACTCAACAAAGGAATGCAGCAGCCTATCAAAAAAAGGAATGCAGCAGTATAATGTCTTTGAATATGGAAAGAAACCTGAACTGAATTTAAGATTATGTTAAGAACTTATAGTACCTTATGTAGCTGAATATTTTTTGAAGCAATGAAAGTGTCAAGAAACGGCACGCACCAAGAATTTATCATTTCCTATCATGGAAAAAGAATGTTATATCAAAGTAGAAACAATGACCTACAAACCCAATTGATAAATTTCAGATACCAAATACTCTCTGTCCCAAAACGAGGGTCTCTTTTCTCTTTTAGAAAGTTAGTTATACATGAATTATCAATAGTATCCCTATAACAGGTTAGTTAGTATCCTTGAAGTTAGTAACAACACATGTTTATAGGGATACATGAGAAAATGTAGAACATTAACTAATTTCCCATAATTTTTCTCAAAATGAAGACCAAGACACCCATTTGGGGACATAGGTAGTAGGTAATTTTTATGTGAATAAGATCACTATTTCCAAAACCCCAATCTGGTAGTACAACTGTACAAGGGCATATACCACATGTAGTAAAACCCATTTTACATTGGAAAAAACCCTTTTATAGTTTGTTTCACTTAGAAAAAAACTAACTGCAACCAAAATCCGGGCAGTTATTCCTCAGCTGTTCATTATTTTCGATTACCAATTTCCTACTAGACCAAATTTAAATGTTATGATGTTTGTTATTATGCTTTCTAAACCTTAATAGATCAACATGTGTATAGTTATTGATTTAATAATATGCACATCTTGATCTATGAATGTATGCAGCCCTACCGATGATGTTGGGTTTTCATCTGTTTGTGCACTCGTGACGTTGTATAAATTCTGAACATGGGCAGAATGAATGTAAGCAGCCATATCAATGATGAATTGACACACTTACATTGGACATTGCTCGGAATGTAAGACATATTAATGATGCCTTAGGCATGTTTTCAGCATTATCAGCTTTCCTGTCAGAAATAATGGGCAGCTTTAGTGTTTTACCATCAGAGTACGTCACTTCCAAAGCTGGAAATCTTACAGCTTCCAGTGCAGGTATTATAGTTTTACTGGCCATTGCAATCTGCAAAAGCAATCAGAAGTACACAAAACAAACTTTACACACTTTGGAAGTAATAACATGAATGGCAAGCTTTAACTGACATTGAAGAAGGTTGCCTAATAAAGCTTGATCTATAAACTAATATCCTTCATATCACTTCCCACTTTTTAGTTTGGCCTAGACGGCTTCTCTAACAATTGGCTACGCGCAACTCTAGCATAGTTCATACCTATTAGAGAATCAATTGTTTTAGCAGGTCTTTAGCTATTCCAAAAGATCATGCCACAGCAGCATGGTTGTGGTAAAATGGCTGAACATTTGACCATTGCACCAATTGATTCTTGGTAGATTGTTCATCAATTAAATTCTACCAACATGCATCACTGGTGGTGCCATTGTCAAAATTAATGTCCAATATAAATTTGATCTATAATCAGTAAATAGGAGACTATGTGTGACCCACTGTTCATGCATACCATTGCTCTAATCTTCAAAGAAAATTACAAATATGAAAATTTTGGAAATATTTCATGAAAACGTTACCTTACCGCCATGTTTTTTAAACTCCAATGCGTCAGCAAATCTCCCTCTTTTCATTTCATCAACACTGTCCTCAATCAAAATTAAACAGCAATATCAACAGTTAGAGCTCAATTCCAACTCCACAAGTGTGTCAAGATAACTCAATGAGAAAATCTTACAGCCGAGATCGCTGTTTCTTATTTTTCGCTTTGCTTGGCAACTGTAACAAAGACATATACTCAATTTATGAGCCATCACTAACACTGTTTGGCAGTTGAGAAAATATAACGATCAAATAATGAATCAAAATGTTAATGGTAAACTTTCTCAGCAACCAAACAGAACATAGAAATATTTCAGAAGGTACAGAAGAAGAAACCCCGTAATAGTCGAAGAAGGATCGATTGGGTGACCATTGTGCGAAGTGTGGCGAAAGAAGAGAAACGAGCTTGTCTTGTTCATGAGTAATGATTCGACGACTTGGTATTGCAGGTGAAATTGAGTTAACGTGATGAGCCAATCGCTTCAGTCTGAACATTTTCGATATGAATTTTGCTTCGCTCTCGCTACAATACACAAAACCCTAGAAAGAAATCTGAAAAACTAGAAGAAAATTTACAGACACCGCAGCTTGCGGAGTGTAGCGGAGACGGTGCTGGATGCGAACCAATGGGCCTGATTCAATGGTTACTGGACAGAATCAATTAGTCCCTTCCAAATTAGGCCTTTCTTTTGGCCCATTTGTAAGCCTAAGTAATTTTCATATTTGTTGATATTAAAATATCACCTTTGAATAAGTAGACATAGAATCTCTAAGTGGGAGGTCGTTCATTCAATTCTTATCGCGTTGAGTGAAATGGGATACCCTAACTCCAGCCATGGAGAGTGATACATCTTTGTTCAACTACGAAATATTGTTTCATCTATAAAAGTCATGGTATGCGCGTCCTTGGTCGATGAATCAATTGCAACTCCCTCTTTAGTTTCTCTTTATCGGTCAACATCTATGTTCAGTGTATAATTCAGACATCTTTGCGAGTTTGTGATCTCAAACGTTCATCCATCACTGCTGTACGTCAACATCAATCTGATGGTGAGAGTGATAACAATTGCAGTTTCTCCATCCATTTATAGTGATCTCAAGTTCAATAATCGCTCTCGATCGATCGTTTTGAATATTCCTACGTAATTTTGTTATGGAGTTTCATATTGAGAACATCAGATTGTGGTTCATGATGGCAATCATTATCTCATTAGCTATCATTAAGTGTTCCATTAGTGTTCTCAATCTCATTTAATTTTGCATGTGATGTTAATTTCTCTCTCTTCTTTCACTGGATCCCTCTATCATGTATCACTTTTTATATTCTAGAAGTATAAAATCGCAAAATAACTTTAATATAGACGAGTAATTATTTGTAACCACTCCTAATTATTACTTGATTGTAGTATGAGAATGATGAACTAATTCATATAATCTTCATAGATAGGGATGTTTAAAGTAAACATGCACGTTGATAATTTTGAAAAACGCTAAAGGGTAATCCTGTAAATTCATCTATTCTTAAAGCATACTTGTGTAGCACGTTACAACTTCAATTATGATTCGCGTTGTTAGGTGACGCAAACAACTGGAGGAGGCCATGAAATGAATAGAAAGTGTAGAAACAAAGAAACAACAAACCAGCGAGAAAAAAGCTATTATCGGACCCATTTATTGTCTATATATTGTTCCAGTCTATTCATTAAACCATATTAAACATCAGTTCAATAATCAATAGAAGTGAATATATATATATATATATATTTAAGTGCTATATGCACTCATGCATCTTCACATGTGATAATGTGTCGTTTAATCTGTCTATTAATAAAATTCGATCAAATTTTCATGTTAGCAAATGATCATTTGTATATGGTATATTATAATTAGTTGATCCTCTATTTAACTATGCATGAGTGCAAAGTTTTGACAAGACAATATATGAAAAAACACGACACATGAGGATCACATGAAAATTTTGTTTAATTTCCTGAATAATGAAACATCCAAAGGAACATTTGTGTATTGATCTCTTTGATTGATCAATGCATAAATACAATTGAGTAACTCTTGTAAATTTATGATTGCCCGCGCGGCTATTAATTTCATCTATATGACCATATGTATTTCAATTATCAATTCAGTTCACGAAGCTCATTATAGTATTTAGTCAACCATCCTTGCATTATTGCCACCTCAATCCGTCGCTGCTCAACTAACCACGTCGGATCAGTTGTTGCGTTAGAAGGAAGTATGTCTAGACAATGAGATCCTACATAAAGAAGAAAAAAAAACTACTAATTATTATACTTATCATCATTAATCTATCATCATTCTATGATTAAGAGAGGTTATATAATTTTATTTATAATATAATTATTTAGTTTCATGTGAGAGCTAAATAAATGTTAAAAAGAAAGTCCAAACATATTAATTTACCATTAGTTGCGTGGAGAGCAACAACACTGTCTGAAATATTCTCCAAAACCCTAAACATCCACAGTTTTGAAGATCATATATATGTTAGTTTCTGTAAATATAAATAAAAATTATTCTTCTAATGTGTCATTAATTTTGTTGATTACCCGGCGCTGCTGTAAGGATCTCTCAATCCATTGGAGAAAATGATGTTACTAGCAAATTTGCTTAGAACCAGCTTTATATCCTGCGATTAATTAACCACCAATTTAATTAGTTAAAAGTTGTATAGCATTGATTAGATACATGATAAAATGGTTTGTGACTCTTTAGACTTGCTGAAATTTTAGAGCCATCTCTCCAAGTTTTGATCATCTCTTACTTTGCAATTCTTTTTAATATAGTATACATGCAACCGATTGTAACATATTTATGACTTTCACGTTAGCGCAGACCGTTCCGTCCGATAGTGTCCTCAACCAAAACGGTGTCATTTTATTTGAGCTAAAATAAAGATAACTTCATTTTGGCCATATGATACAGCCCCAAGCCGAGGTGATGTCATGTGTTGACGTGGAAGTCATAATTAAGCATGTCACAATGGCCGCAAAGCCTATAATTTTAAAATAGTTTGTAAGGTAAATAGTCAAAATAAGCAAAATCCCTAATGAAAAGTCGAGTCCAAATTTTTAAGCCCGTTTAAAGGTTATGAACCATTTAACCCTTAAGATTATAAATTGAGGTCGTACATGTCCACCGTAGTAAGAAGTGATCCAATGAGGCCGCGGCGGGACGCCGTAGTAGCTAGTGCACTCCTCTATGAAGCTCTTCATGTCAAAAGGTTGCGAGGGAAACATGGTGTCATTTTTGCGCCCAATAGGCATCACCATTTCACTGCAAGTCTAAGCAAATATACAAACAATATTAACTCAAAAATTCGATTAAAATTGCTTGATTTTGTAGTAAATAAATTACATATACCTGCCAGCTCCATCCCAAGGCCGTTTCCGATGGAAGGTAGGTTATGTTAGAGTTAATGTAGCACGACCGGTTTCCCCGGTAAGAAACTACGCCGGCAAATATCTTTGAAAGTACGTCGGAGCCTTTAGGAGCTCCGTCAATGCCACCGCACACCACCGTCACCGGATATCTCGGCGGCCGGTCATATTGAGCTGCTCCACAGTACATTGAATCCAAATAGTCCTTGAGCTCATAAGCATCGCTCAACGGGCTGAAATTAATTAATTAGTTAAATACCATAAATCATTAAATAAACCATTTATTATCTACTAATTTGATCATGCTAATCAGATATATAATTTAGTTATGCTTAGTTAATTACACGCAAGTCTTGAATATGCTGCTGAGAATTGAGAGGCCGTTGGGCAGAGAAGCAACTCTATCAATCTCCGACCACGACTTTTTTATGGTGTAGTAGCAGCTTTTGCTCGCTTCCTGAAATTCGGATAGAATCAGGTCGATTATTGTAATTTTTAACAGTATCATTCAACAATGTTTCAACTGGTACCTTAAAATCCTTGGAGACGATTCTATAGTATCCGCTTTGAGGGGTAATGTTGTCAAAGTAGAGAATCGGAGCAGAGGAAGCCAGAGCTCCAAGAGCAACGTGCGGATATTTCAGGCGAAACCAGGAAGCAAGCACTAAAATAAATCAATAAAATCAAAACAAAATTAACAAATAAAATTAGTATTAATATCTTAAGTTCGAGACTAGCTAGGTTGTTACACTAGTTTATAAAAATAAAATAAAAAGTATATATAATTGACTTACTTCCTCCATAAGATCCTCCGACGACGATGATCGGAGAATACTTGGCCTGCAGTTTCTTCTTCAGGTGAATAAGAATTTCAGCATAATCTTCAATTGCTTGCGCCGAATTAAAATACCCGAAAGTGCTCGCATTGCTCATCGAATCTTCCATGGTCCCAAATGGATTCGATTCACCATAGTATCGATGCTGTTGAAAGAAAGAAAGAAAAATCAATTATCGATACATGTATATACATATAGTTTATATAATTAGTCCTTAATTGATGTATATAATATATAATTAATTACCTCAATATAAACAATAAGGGCATTGAATTGAGGGGCATTTTCGGGAAGAAAGCCAATTCCGGTTAAATCCCAGTCCAACGGAGCTTCGGCTCCTAAATAAGCAAAAATAGGGGCGTCAGCTTTGGCGCCACCCCAGTATTTGTAATTGATGACGTATCGTTGTTTGAAAGTGGAGTAGCTGTCGGGCCTGTAGTTGAAGTGGTCCAGTGTTTGTTTGTAGAAATATGTTTTCAGGTCGCCGGCGCCGGCGGGGTTGTCCGATGAGGACAATTGTTTAGGTTGCTCTGACTGGAACTCGTGATCTTTGTAGACGCTGAGTCTGGGGATCCGGAACGACGTCGTGGCCGACGAGGAAGCTAATAATAGAGTTAGAGAGAGGATCAGTGGAAATGTGAGAGAATTCATGGCTAATTGAGACGAAGATTAGTAGATTTTTTTAACGGTAGGGACGATTTGGGCATATTTATAGTGTAAAATCAAAATCGGTAATGGTGGTGGTGGTGGTGTTGTTAGTATAATGTTGATTCGACCATTTGTCATGGTTTGTAAATTAAAATAATTGACCAATTTGGAGTTATAATGGTCATATATGTGTAGGAAAAATGTAAATAATAATAATAGAGTAATATGAGCATCAGTTGACTGATATAACTTTATATCAGTTGCACTAATGAGATGATGTCACCTCATTTAAAATGATGTATCCTG
>JAYMTA010003608.1:0-13934 GCA_036897625.1 Pelargonium cotyledonis | reverse complement strand
TAACACCGTAGTTTTGAAAACCTATTTGTACAAAATTAAGAGTTCATGTATCTATTTGTATAAAGTTTGACAAAGTAGACCTATTTGTACATTTAGCAAAAGCTTATGTATTTATTTGTACAAAGTTTTATAAAATGGGTTTATTTTTACATTTAGTGAAAGTTCATGTATGAAATTTATGCATGTCTCTTTTTTTAAAATTTTTTTTATTAGTGTTAGGGACTGTTTGGCTAGGAAAATTTGTAAGGGTATTGTTGTCTTTTTGCATGTTTCACACCCAAATTAACGGAAAAATTTTGAAAGCCAAGTTCGGGTAGTTAAGTGATATTTACTTTAGTTCTAAGTACCTAAGTGAAATGAGTATTAACCGCATAGTATTTATCTGTTATTTGCCCTTCTTTATTCTTTTATGAGAAATCCATTAATTTAGTATGTATATTAAGACTATATTACTGGGCAATGAGTCACTATACACAAAATTGTATGTTATTGTACTAAGTATTTTTATTGGGAAGTGTTTAATTTATCAATTTAGTTACACAATAAAACGCAATTCTCATTGCTATTAAAAAGATTGTACATGTTTTTAGATGCAAATAAATTTAACTTAAACATAACTTTTTCAAAATCATGTTCTCAAAGAGTTACATCTCCACAATCCAACTACAGTTGCTAACCTGGTATTACTTCACCAATGTCCTCAACGATTTCCTCAGTAAGATCTCTTACATTTAATTGGCTTAAATACTTTGGAGGTGTTGGTTGAAAAGTCATTATGAGTTACTAGAAATGAGATGAATCGTGGACACAATCAACTAAAATTAGTCATTAACGAAGCTGGCGTGGACTACTATTGCTTGTTACATTTATCTAGTCAGCATCCACATTGGATTATAGTCCCATATTAGCACAAAAATCGACCCATTTATCTTAACAAGTTAACAAAAAGCCCAATATGTCATGTTAGGTTCCCAAAAAGCACCACCACAATTTTACACTTATCTACTCCTTCAATCTACAAAGAAATCCAGATATATTTTAGTGAAAAAATTCATAGATTTTAATGCCCCAAATTATCAAAAACGAGAGAGAAAGAAGAAGCTTATATCTATATTTCCATTTACAAACAATTGAATTATTATTTTAGCAGTCATCTTCATCTTCATGGCTCATTTGAAGTTTCTGAGACAGAAGATAACATAAGATGATAACCCGAATCCATCTCCTTCCGATTGGACCCTTCTTCTCTTCCCATAAACCCTCAAACCATAAACCCTACCCGCCATTTTGCTTCCTTCTCAACACCACTTCCTCTTCTGCTCCCACCTCCGACTCCGGCCTCCTTTTCCGACAAAAAATCCTCTACCTTGAATCCCTCAATGTCAATTCCGAAAAAGCCCTCCAACGGAACCCTCATTTCCGCTCCGCCCCTCTCTCCGTCCTCCACTCCGTCGAGCACTGCCTCTCCTCCATGGGCCTTCCCCGCCACTCCCTCGGCCGTATCTTCGACATGTTCCCTCATCTCCTCACCGCCGATCCCCAGTCCGATCTCTACCCAATCTACGATTTCCTTCTCATCGAGGTCGAAATTGCCCCCGCCGATGTCCAGAAAGCCATAATCGCCTGTCCCAGGATTTTGATGTGCAGTGTCCCCAATCAGCTCCGGCCGGCGTTGCTGTTTCTCAGGAGTTTAGGGTTTGTTGGGTCTCAGGCGATCAATTCCCAGACGACCGTGTTGTTGGTTTCGAGCGTGGAGGGTACCCTATTGCCCAAAATAGAGTATTTGCAGAGTCTGGGGTTAGAGCGTGGAGAAGTGGTGGAGATGGTTCTGCGATTCCCGAGGCTGTTGACTTATAGTATAGAGAACAATTATGTGCCAAAGGTGGAGTATTTCTTGAATGAGATGAAAGGGAATTTGGATGATTTGCGGAGGTTTCCTCAGTTTTTTGGCTTTAGCTTGGAGGGTAAGATAAAGCCCAGACACAGGAAGCTGGTTCAGTTTGGGTTTTCACTTCCATTGCCGAAGATGTTTCTTTGCAGCAATGCTGATTTCAATGCCATGTTGATTGAGATGCAGCTGGAATCTGTGGAGGGAATGGAGTTGTAGTAAGTTGCTTTCACAATTTTTTTTTTCTTTTTGTATCACAGTTTGATAGTTAAAATGTGATTTTGATGTAGTTATCCTATGAGATGTATTTTCAATGGAAGAATGTACCTTTTTCCACTGCTCCCATGCTCCGTATCATGTTTGGGATATTAGGTTGATAATGATGTATAGAATTGTTTAATCATTGTAAATTTGCAATGTCTACATAAGAGATGGCATGGAACATTAGAAGGTGAAAGCAATGTAGTAATGCCTTTTAATGCTGTAGGTAATAATCAAATCTTCTGAAGTGAATTTTGTTGAAACTGGCCATTTGATGCCAAATACTACTAATGGCTTGTCATAGCTCCAATGGTTGTGTGGTGAATACCAAGGTGCATCCTAGTTTATCATTGATTGATATGGTTGTGACTTCTCTTCATTGCTTTACATATATATTTTTTTCTTTTTCAACAAATAATCATTTCAAGGATTGTTGCTTCTTTTTAGCTAAGAGGGGATTGAGGTTAGTAGGTTACTATTGAACTTGTATTTTGGTGGTAAGAGAAGAACATGGAGTCAAGATTGATATAGTGAGGGCTAGAGGTTACTTGCTATTGAAGCCCATAGCTATGGGATATTTGATCATTTTGGCGGGTGGTTTTCGAAAGTTATATTATAGATGTGGATGTGTGGACAACAATATCCTATGACTGCAAAGTTGGTTTAGATTGTTGATAAGTGGCAGTTACCAAATTTTCCTTGGTGCTAGCATAGTAGCATGTTAAATTCTTGAAATTTCAGCGTTGTCTAACATTTTCATCTTCTCGGTATTTAGGTGATCTCTAGAAAAAGTAAAGTACCCTACCAATACCTACGAACTACTCATTATTTAAGAGATTTCTAGAGAAAGTGAAGTACCCTACTGAAACTTACTATTTTCTTAATTCATTTCTTGATTAACTTTGCCTTTACCGTTTCTCACTTTTAAGTGTTACGCATGACCTGTACAGGGGATACTTGGTTTGTGGAGTGCCAGTCTTATTGTTTTAGAGAATTTTCTTTATTTTGAAGGGTTCTGTTTCCTCGATTTGTAGGCACATGCATTTCTAGACACATCTATGTGAGTTTTTATTTTATTTTATATTTTATCTACAAATACAAGTATTGTTATATAGGTTGATGGGTGTTTAACTGTGTAGCTCTTCTCAATACCCATTCGACCTGTAATTAAACTAGACAGGGTCAAGTTTTGGCCAGACTTTAAGCTTGCACTGTTTCACATACATTTGAATTCAATACTTTTGACGTCTTCTCTTGTGTTGCTTTAACATTTGAAGTGGTTACTATCTCTACACGGTAAATTAAATTTGGAGCTTGAATTCATTAATGTGTATTTGGCTTTTGTATAACCCTAACACAGGACAGGGCTTGTTAAATGTGCGATTAAGTATAGATGTGAGAATGAATGGTTAGAACTTTAAAGTTTTCTCATGCTGTTAATGGATTGCATTTGACATAGAAATCAAATGAATAAGATAGGAATTATGAACATTCCCATTTATTCTAATTCGTTTAACCAGCTTGAAGCACACTAAGATTTACCATGGTTTGAGGAGATCAAGTTATGCTTATATGAGCAGAAGACGGAGACTAGATATTCTATTTCATGGGGGCAACTTAAAGTTGGGAATGTTAACTTCCAAGATTGGAGTTGGGACTTGTTCATCTTTGTTATGCACCTAAAACTATATTGTTCCTACAGGCATTATAGATTTATTATATTATCATGAATATGGTTTCTTTTCCTTTCTATTTAGTGCATGAAAATTTGCTCCTCTAAGCTTGATCTATTGTCATGATAAGCCAAGCGGGGCAATGCATGGAGTATCCTGTGAAATACTTCTGCGATATTTTCTGTCTCCTCCATGATAGCATTAGCTTGGTGCATTGATGTTCTGGAGTGTATATGCTGTCTTGTCCCTTGGCATCCATGAAAATGTGTTCTGTTCTCCCTTTGTTGTCCCCTTGTTCTTTCAACCTTTGTGACATACAGTTGGACCGAACCATTTTAAATCTAATAAGAAGCATGAAGTGCAGCCGGAGGATGTAGACAGTTAGGCAGAACCACATAATTATAAATATCATTGGGTTAGTGTGATTAAAATGTATTGTACGATCATTGTTCATACTTTCACCATTGACGATCTTATTGTGTCTGATTTTCCCAACAGTGCATGAAGACTTGTTCCATTCTCTCTTCCAAGAGGATCTTGAGTATCTTTTTGTTCTGCATTCACCTTGTAGCCATAAGGGCCCAAACTGGAAACAAGTTGGTTAAAGGTCCTTTGTTTATGTAGAGAAGTAGTAAGAGTACTTGAGGTACAATTCTTATAAGAAAGCCTAATTAAAGAAGGGACATGACTTTTCTTGCATTTGCATGGCAATTGGCATGTAGTATAATAAGGCCATGTTTTGTTATGGGGCCTAGAAGGAGTGAGTGGCAGTGATAAATGATATTGACTGCATAAACCCAAATGATGGTTTCCATGTCAGAACCAAGCTCAACCTGATTGTTGAGCAAAACAGTTGAAGCTCAAGCATTTACTGTTTCAAATTATGGTTTCTTGCAAGAACAGCTCTAAAATCCTCTGATCAATTCCAAGATGCCATATTCATTTACAGTTGGCTGACCTGACCTGACCTGACCTGATGAAGCTGATTGCTAGCTACTGTTGAATCTGTTTCAACCTTAAATGATTGTCACATTTATTCCAAGGCCTAATCCTCCTACATTGCTGCTGCTGCTTCTTTTTTTGTAGGTTAGGTGCTCTGTTTCTCACAGAGGCTTTAGATTGCAGTAAATTAAGGATGGAACCATATGGTTTTCCTAACCAACTGTTTTGGGGTCCAATGTACGTAGTTAAGCTCCTAGTTGGAGATGGTGGTGGTGGTGGTGGTGGATCCTAACTGATACTTCAATTTGCACAAACCGGATGGTGAGTGGGGTCTGTTTGGCTGATGATTCTTCAGGCTTGAATCTATATCAGATAAATTGGCATTGTCTTGTGTCTATAGTGTAACCCCCAATGTGTGATGACCCTACTTTCAGCCCTTGTTTCGAGCTCGTACAAATGCTTCTGGTTAAGTATTGAATAGCCGGCGACAATCCATTATAACCGATCTGGACCTACCTATCTGGAAGAACTCTGCTAACATTATGGTGGGATCTGAAGCATAAACCTACTTGATGAGATTTTTCTTTCTTGTTTGGATGGAATTATCATTTTAATGTTTTTCGATGAATTTCAAAAATTTAGGAGTGCGATTTACTGTTATTCATTTCTAGCGTGTGAAAGTAAGTGAAACATGCTTACTAAAAATTCGATAAGTGTGCAAGTGCTATGAGGTACTTATAGGAGAGGTTTTATGATTATGATTGGCGTAGAGTATTAGCAAATTTTAATTCATGCATGCGAGTGAGTTGTGTACCTCGGTTCCTAGGAAATATTTATAGGAGTAACTTCATAACTTTGATTGGTGGATAGAGTTAATGAAGTTTAATATAATTAGAAAACTTTCAAATACATTGAATCTAGACATGTGATTTAGATGTGTATTGAACAACATCATGTGGACCACGAATCGGGTCTCACCGACCACATATCTGGTTATATGTATCATGTATCAATTATAGTCAAACTATATTGGAATTGAGCAAAATCATGCCAAAATGAGCCAACTAGACGAGACTAAATAGTCTGGTAAGTGATCATGGCCATGGGTTGTATGGCCAAAGACGCAGGTTATGACTAGAGCTGGCGATCTATGTTGTAACACAATACATGATACGAAATTAGCGTGTTTGACTTGACATGTTTTGTAATCGAATTATGTTCGTGTTGGAGAACTCAACACGTTTTGTAATCATGTATTGTGCGTGTTGGCCTTCAAAACATGCAGACACAATTAATTAGTCGTGTTGTGACATACACAACACTCTCAACACACATAATTAAGAGTATAGTTGTAAACTAGTCTTAATAACATATCGAATGTATTGATTTTATCGTGCATAATGTGTAGGGTCGTGTTTGTCTCAATCATATCGAGTTTTGTGTTCATAATAATGATGTTTCTGTATTGACACGTGGACACAACACACATGTACAAATTGTCAGCTTATGTCCTTGGCCATGGGCCATCCCAGGCCTGTCCGGAGTCGATTTTTTGGTTTCTTTGGTTGTCTTCTTTGCTCGAAACCGCTTGAATGGCCTATTTCATGAGATTTGGGATCCAATATGGAGTTGTCACGCACAAAAGTTTCTTGGGTCCAACCAAGTAACCTTGTCAATGTCAAGTTTGTTGTGCCTATGAAGTAACAGGGTCTCATATGAAGAGTAAGGTGGTGAAAAAAAGGACCATCAACCGTTGGATCTGCTCTGTTTCTTTGAATCAGAAACAGGTAAATAAAATCACTCACTTCTTTCCCATTTCTTGATTTTTTATTATTATTATTTTTTTTTTTTTGCATTGCCATTGAAGAAGATAAGCCCTAGCTAGTAGCTGCTACCACTATTTTATTTGAAGATTAGTATCCAATATTCATGAGATCATGACTAGGCCCAGATGGGTCCAGAAACCAGACAAAAGTCCTCTGTTTTAGTAAAGCTGTCTCTTCCTCAATCAATGAAAGCAAATCTCTAACAAAATCAACACTGTCCTTTTTTTTCATTTTCTCTTTCCCTTTCCCTCTCTTCCCTATGTACAGTTACTAAACTTCTTACGCATCTTTAAATACTGTACCCTACAAAAGAAACCATCCAAAATCCCAACCCTACCCTTCCAATCTGCTGGTATTTACTCTCTGATGGCTATGGCTCTACATGCTCTGTACTGCAATCCAAGTCAGAGAGGGTGACTCAGGGACTCAATCAGAACAGAAGGGCAGTTTCAAAGAAAGCTCCTCTTGAAAATGCCAAATGGGTCTGATTCATACAACCCTTTTTGCTTTGAGTTGTTACCATCTGAGAAAATGGCATGAAAAAGAGTGGAAACCAACCTTTATTTGCCACAAGTGGTAATTACAATGCTTGAAAATGAGGTCATGAATCTCTGATGATGGTTTCTGTATCAGTGTGGTTACTGACTGTTAGGGTTGATGGCAGTGCAACTCCACACCTTTATTATCTATATGTGGAATCATAAGTCTCTAGTTTAGTCCCTTTGTATGGGAACTCATGGAACTCTGTTTAAGAAACCCTAGCTCCACCCTATGACTACCATTATGTCATCTCTATCTCTGCAACAGTGCAACACATTAGCTTAGCTGAGCTAGCTATAGGCTCCTATGACCCTGTTGTTGCTGCTGAGTATTGCTGAGTTCAGCTGGTTTTGTGTATCATGTGTCACTGCATAGATGTGTCCTCTTCCTCTATGCGTGTTGTTTGTTTCTTGTACAACCAACCACATTTTGCATTATTAGGGGTCTGCTTGTCACATGTGGGAGAGCTGGACACATGTGCAACTGGTTGTCAGCATCAACATTTGCTTCATATACTATTATTATACATGTGTATCATTGTTTGTAGCATACATGACACAGTATACTATAATGTCATTGCATATGCCTATGGTCATCATGGTTGAGCCTATGGTGATTGATGATGAGAATATGAGTTTTTGGGCATATGGGTCTTAGGACTTGTTAGGTAACACTATTAGAACCCGTAAAGATCGGTGTGGTTGAAACACATAACGATTTGTTTTGGAAAAGTTAAGTTCCATGTTTAGTATATTGTATGGAAATATCACTTGTTGAAATGAGCAATTTGTATATGGAATAAGTGTGAAACACTTAATAATGTCAAAGACTACAAATGCGTTTAAGATGTTCAATGTTAATAATAATAAATTATAATCAATATTTGCGCTAAGTGAGCAATTGAAACTACTATAACATACTTGATATGGCTAACTTCATCCATAAGTCAGGTCGACCTATAGGAAAAACATTTATCATGCATTTTCCAAGCTAGCCTGCAAATCAAGCCGACTAAATCTGTATTTTATGAGAATAAAAAATCAACATATTTGGATTATCTCCCCTCTTTAAAAGAGACCAAAATCATAAAAAGTCTTTTAAGTCTTTTTTTTAAATTTTATTTACGTGTCATTTTATTTGATGGAACGCAGATACTATCAAACAAACGATTTCTCTTATTGATATTTATCACCTTACACTTCCTTGAAAGTGGTAGTTGGGGGAGATGGCATGGACATTAATTCATGCACCTATGATTCAAGTTATGCTTTTTATAATGTTCGTTGTTACATGTTAGTTAAATAATCGATTTCTTTTTGTCTAATAGATGAAAGTAGGAATATGAATCTTTTGATCTACTCAAATTCATCTCTTTACCTCACTTTCAAGAATTGAACTAATTCACATGAACTACAATAAAGTGTAAAGAAAAAACATTAGAATTTACCATGAACATATATTTGTACTTTGAAGATAATTCTCATGAGCTAAAACTATTCTAACATATCAATTTCATGGTGGGGGTGAAGGTAAGAGCATTTATGTTTTAGCAGTGAACCATCCTTGAAAAATAAAGAGGTGGGTCTTGAAATGTTACACATTTTAAGCTCTATAGTTGACTGACTGGATAGAGGAGAGGCTTTGGCTTTGCAGTTTTTCAGAACTAGCCTGACCCTTATAGGTCCCAATGTGTCCCATCATGATTACTACTTACTGGCTAGCTAAGTTGATAATTTTTACTAGCTTTCACTTACAGTAGAGGAGAGTGTGCATTTTTCACATTACAAATGTGAATCTATTACTACTATAGCTCTTGGACCAATCTTGTGCACCTCTTGGCTTGTTACTGATAGAAACAAGAACCATATTGGCCACACCAGACCATGGACCTCCTTGCCCAAACAGCTCTTGAAAATCTGGTTTGTCTAGGGTTTTGTCATATTTTTTTAACACTTGTTGTTGTGTATTGAGACAACATTAACCAACTATACATAGCTGGATAAACAAAACAAAAAACAAAGTAATGTGTTTGTGTTCTTGAGTTAATAGATGTGTTTAATTGTTTTGTACTGCCTATAGTGATATGGGCTCCATCCATGGATTGATGGTTCACTCAGAATTGCCATAATATTCATGTCATTTCAAGTTTCAATAATTAATTAGATCTGTTATGGATAACATTAAAGTCATTGTCTAATGACTATAGATTATGCGTTGAAAGTCACGAAAAAAAGATCGCATACATAAACAATCAAGTATGTGCTCTGAATTGTTTTGTTATTGTTATTAGAGTTTTTTTTGAAGGAAAACTCTAAAGATCATGATGCTCATTAATGTTTTTCTTTCAAATAAAGTTTTAGGAAACAGATTGTGCATTAGAGAAAAAGTTGCATACATATATGATATGTCCTGAATTACGTAATGACAGGTTGGGGAGGGGATCGTGTGCTGAATTGTCTTTTTTATTAAGTTTTGTTTTGGGGTGGAAACCCTAGAGAGCACCATGCTCATTGCTTGACTCACACATATGGTTCCAAGGGAACAAACCCTACAGAATCTCATGCATTTAGTGACTTTGATTCCTAGTTCAGTTCCTTGAAACTTATGTTTTGGTTTTGATGGTGATGATTCATTATCTCTCTCTTTCACTCACCATCTAACATTGGTGTCATCTCAAAAGCATGTTTCTTCATTTGTGTTCAGTAGATAACCAACTCTCAATAAGCATCCACATGTTCTTGTGGCAACCCATGCTAGCTCATGATCATGCATGTTTTACAACAAAACATCTCTCTCTTCACAGTCTTCAATTCATGACTCAGTCACACACAGCTCACAGCTACAAAACAGACTCACACTCACACATGACATTGTCCCAACAATCTTGCTTTAGTTTGGTAATATAACAGCATTTCATCTCAAAGCTTCACATCACCTGACAACCTCCTGTAATTCTGTCACCACAATATTGGCCTTTCTTTTCTCAATAGTTGCTTTAATTTTTGGGTTTTCTGATTCTACCATTGCCTTTTGGTCATCTCTCTACTCCTATCAATACATACCTAATATAATATTCATCCCTATGCACAAGTTGAAAATCAGAAATACATGTGCTCTAATTATATGTACCTAAGATTCACTGAGGACCGATTCAAGTCAAATAATTGGGACCGAGGAGTGTCGTTGACCCAGCGGATACTATTTTACAATCGCGTCATTTTTAACCAACCGACATATGTCTATATCTACTTAAACATATGTACTTGAGACACTAGTAGTGTTAATACATTCTCTTGCACAAATTAGGCTCTTAATTACCTTGAAAAGTCTTATTTGATTATAATAGTGATTTTTGTTCTTGCAATAACTTATTTTTTGTACTAACGATGACCAGGTTGTGGAAAAAACTATCTGCAGAGGAGAATGTCTTCATAAGTTAAATATATAACATGGATAGTATATATTATACACCAGAATATGCAGAGACATCTATCTGAATAAGCACACAAGAGTACTATAAAAGTACTATTTTTTTTCTTTCTTTATTTGACACATACTAATACTATACCTCTTTTTATGGGCATACAAAACCAGCCATTAATATAAACCTAACTATTTGAATTTGAATTGTGAACAACGAAAACTCAACTCACATTTATAACTATTAATGTATAGACTTACATGATAGTCTGGTATACATTTGTAGTGACATGGAGAGTGATATGTTAATTTTATTTGCTTGAGTTTAAACTGTCATAATTGACGTTAATCAAATCACATATTTTCAACCTAAAATTTTGTAACTCGCATTTCTTACTAATTACTAGAGTGGATCAAGAGTAGACATTTTTGACCCGAAACTCGAAAGGACAACTCAATTTTGCATCACACACATCACTCTCTGATCCATGAAGAACAAGAAAACATAAATGGGATGGATGTATGTGATGTAGGTGATTGATAATACATAAACACACAATACATTGAAAGCATGATAGGACCATGCATGCATGCTTGCTGGAATTAACTAGGCCTTGTCTGTTTTCTGGTGTAGTGAATTGGGTTGAATTGAATAATTGTACTGGTTGCTTCTAAAATCCAAATGGAATGGTGTTCATTGAGTTGAGCTGGTGAGGTTGAAACTTTTGTTCCCATTCCAATTACATTAAATTTATTAGAGAGAGAAACTGTGTATATATAATTATGTATTAGATATCATCTATCTACCTCTATTTGCAAGGACAAAACTGTCTTTAAGTCACAATATTAATATTATTTTTTTGATGAGGTTCCACCCGTGCAAAGGAGGGTCACACGTGTGGAAAACAGAAGAAAAAACAAACAAAAGCTGTGGAAGAAGATATATGGTGATGGGAGCAAATATTATATTCTCTCAATATTTAAATGATTAATTTTTTTTTTAATAATTGTTGGGTTTATTAATTTGTTTATTATTGTGAGAATAAATATGTATTATTTTTGGTCTGAAAAGTTGGAGACAAATGATCCATATTGTCCTTTACTCTGAAAATATAACAATTTGATATCCCCACAAAGCACAAAACAAAATGTGTCCCAACTCTTAACTAATCATCTAATCATCTGATCATCACTCTTTTCAATTTGCAACCTTTCTCTGTCTTTCACAAATGGTGTCAGAATACAAAACTAAACTAGAGAATATTGCATCATACTACCCAGCTACTTTCGACAAAACCCACATGACTTTCCTCTCTTGTTAGCCTACAATTTTTTCAATTCTAACAAGTTTTAATCAACTTATTACAAATATATTATTGGTAATTTTATTCATAGCTAACTACGAATATAAAAAACGAACACTCAATTTAAAATATTATTCTTAAAGAAGTGAAAATACATTTTACAGATATGAACGACTTGTACGATAAATATTCATAGTAAAATTTAAATATATCGTGAAACTCATCTAAATTATTCAGTATAACACTGCTGGTAATTCTTACTAAATTTGAGTCAAATACACGTATGAAAATTTACGGTGATAACATTTACTTTTCATTGTTACACAATAGTATGAGTGTAGATGGTAGATAGTAAAATGACCCCATAAGCATATACTATAATATATGCAGACATTATAATATTACCATATGCATGGTCTCACATGAATGCACCATAAATGATGTTGGCATGAAGCAGAGAGGTGGGTGCGCATTGTACAATCTCTCAAAGGACTCTTGAGCCATCACCATGACCAACCATGCTCTCTCTCTCTCTCTCTCTCTCTCTAGATTGTGATTGTGATCAAGTAGCTAGTGATGAGTGAGTCCATGGTGATGGTGGTGACACAGAAACATGCCTCCTCTGGGTTGGGACCCTGTGGTTTCAGAGGGGTCTAGAGAGAGGTTGGAAGTAACTTCAAATGGGTCTTTGCTCTCTCTCTCTCTCTCTCATGGGGCTTTCAATTGCTCGGGGTCTTTTGGTTGGGCTGTTTCCTATTTAAAGCCAGGTTGGTTTTTTCAAAGTTTTTGACCCCCCAAAACAAAACACAACCTACACCTACCACATATACCCAATATATACATACATATTTGTGTGTGTATATCACATGGTACGTTCATTCCTGTATATCTTTTTTGATATTTCCATGTCACAAATATGTACTCATCAAACAAACAAACCTCTGCCATTTGGTTTCCACTCCTCGTGAATCAATGTGTGTCATCAATTAATAATATGATAGTATATTTTATTCTGAATTTGAATATATATATAAATTTTTTTTTTTTTTTTTTTTCTGGGGATGCAGGGGTCTTTGGAAAGTGAATGTGCAGTCTAAAAGGACATTCCTTACATGGAAATATGCCATCCTTTTAGCTGGTTTTTATTGAGGTTGGTTTAGGATGTTTGTAGATGAGAAATACACATGATCTAATTGTATGAATTTTACATGTACCCATTGACGGAGAGGTGGTGACTGTGGTATACAACCTACATGTGTCGCACACTCAAAATGACATGTTATGTTTTTCGGTTTTTTAAGTTTTACCTTTAACATTAATGTCTATATATATGTAGCAGCGATAAAATATTCATTTAACAAAGTCCTTTTGTGTTTTATTCATGCATTTGTCAAAAACAATATATAACATGGTTTTATAAAAATGAAAACGGAATACAAATTTGCCTAACCTTAGGGTTAACAAAAGCATTTTTACCATAGTATTTTTTTACCCTCTCCTTCGTGAGATTATGACTCGGCCATATACTATTTTGTTCTTTTTAACATTCACAAATGTATTTGAGACACGTAATTTATCTATAAATTAATTTTTTTTTTAATATTGAAAAGGAAGAGCTAAGTCTTTAACCACCTAGCTCATCTATTTATACTATGAAAATTAACCTATCAATTAGAATCATAAACTAAACTTGTAGGAATAGTACACATTTTTATGAAGATTTTACCAAAAATACTCGTGTTCATTCATGGAGTACCTCAAATAATTCACACTAATTCCAATTATTAAATACTTTCATAGGTCCTAAGGATTGAATGTTAAGATCTAGATTTGATATCTATGTTCCCGTTATGAAATATTAAGTACTTTCGCGTACATTTATGGTCGCATTTGATTAAGCATTAAATGGTTTTCTAAATTTTGTGCAACTCTTTAAAGAGGGTCACAAGAAACTTTCTTCATTATGGTAAAGAAATGATGGGTTTTATGGATTAGACTCCAAGAAGGCGACACAAAAAACAGGTGGGAGATTAGGGTTAGGGATGTATGTTTATGGCATGAATGAAGTGACATATATATA
>JAYMTA010003607.1:0-13939 GCA_036897625.1 Pelargonium cotyledonis | reverse complement strand
GTTGGCGAGTTGGAGAGGCCGGTGCGAGGAGGAGGAACGCCTCTAGTATCTTCGTGTTCCAGATTTGCCTAGTGGCGTCACCGCATAGCGTGAATGTGGAGCTCGTTGGTCGCCGTTGAGGACAGAGGGCGGAGGAGGCGCAGACGGCGGAGCTCGCAGAGGTGGACGATGAACCAGATAGAGCCGGAGCTCCATCGTCGAAGCTCACCTTGCCTTTTCGTTGGATCTTAAGCAATTGTCGAGGAGGACGACCAGATCTGGAGCTTGCGAGCCAGATTGGAGAAGAGAGAAGGCTCGAGCTTTGACCTCTAGAATTTCGTTCACAGAGGAGGCAAGATCGAACCATCTCCGAACAAGAGAGAAGGCTCGATCCAGATCTCCTAATCGATCTAGATCAACGGCCACGGGTGCCTCAACGGAGATCGGCTCCTCAATGCTCGGAGCTCGCTGGAAATGGGGTCGCCGCCGGCGTTGGTGGAGATCGGCCATGGGCGCCTCGTTGGAGATCCAAATCTCTGCATTTTTTTTTTAATTTCAAGCTAAGGCTTGTTTGGCATGGTTCTTTTTTTTTAACTAGAAACGTATTTTGGTCATTTTGCCACTTGGATGGAGATTTGATGAAAATTTTGGACGGAAAGTTTTGTGAAATAGTACAGGATAGCCAGTATTTACAAACTAAAGTTGAGAGAATCAACGTGTAAAATGTGTAAAATACAGAGTAGATATGTGTAATTTTCTCTTTATAGATAGATGATACTTTTATTGAATAATCCAAAAATAACAAATAAAAGTAAAAGTAATGAAAATAAAAACATGAAAAATAGCCCAAAAATGAGTTAAAATACAACATTAATCATCAAAAGAGAGAGAGAGAGAGAGAGAAACTGAAATATGGCCAAACATGCATGGGAGGATGGTGTAGCATAAACTCTTGATCTAAAGAGTCGTGTCGGTGACTTATCACCAAAAATGAAGAATACCCAAAAGTTGTACTGCTGAGCTGAACTAGAGAGAAGAGAGAAGCGATGGAGAAAAAAAAACACGGTCTCTTGTAGGGCACCGCACAACAACATACGTTCTAAGATAGTAAACACATAACGGGTTGAGGCGCCAGAGAAGTGATTAATCCTGAGGAGGAGCGACCTCAATAAGAGTGATGCTCATAACACCCTCCAAAACATGAGGTTGGACTTGGGAGGGCCTGTTAGAAATTGACCTAACCTCGTAGGTTAGTGGGAACTAGGTGAAGGTCATTCACCAATTGAGTGTGCTTCAATCTCTTCACAAGTAAAGAGGTTGAATTTTTCTCACAATCTATTTCGAACGTGGGAGGAGATGTTTGAACATTTATTATTATTTTTTTTATATTCTTCAGCAAATTATGAAATTTTGATGTCATTTTTAGAAATTATATAAAGGGATAATTACATACGACCCCTATGTACTAGACATACATGACATATAACTCCCCAGAGTTTTCAGTCGTGACACTTAATCCCTGTAAACTTAAAAAAATATTGCATAGTATGCTAACACCGTCAGTTTTATGTAAATTGACCTTTATACCCTCCCCCCCTCCCCCAAATTGATTTTAACAAAAGAAACACTAAACTCATCACTCTCTCTCATTCACATCAACCACTTGACCTGGACAACAACCCCGACGACGTGGACACCATCTACTGGAGGCAATATGGTTTTTCGATGAATATATATGACAACGATTAGAGGATCATTGTCCTGATTGATCATTTTATCTCAAACTCAGATCTGAAATCAATTTCGATAAACAATCTCTCAAGCCTGATCCGGTGAGCTTCTATAGATCACCTATGGTTGAAGTAGTGCATCTCCGCGCAAGAGGTGTCTCTTATGTACAGCTCTGACGGTCAACACACGACAAGATGGAGGTTGGTGGTTGGGACGGTGGTGGACTTCCCGCGTTGCATCCTCGATCCAAATCTAGTCTGCTGGGCTCTTCCGTCTCAAGCCAGATCTGGTGGGCTCCGGCGATAGGCGTCGCTTCTTTTTCAGTTCTGCTTCCATCATCGCCGGTCACGAAAAATCATTCAATTTTGTTCAAGTGTTTTTTATGAATTTGTTCCAGATTTGGTCCAATTTTTCTGTATAAAAAATTTGTGCAAGTTTTGTGTATTATTTTTTTGGTGAATTGTTCAATCGTTCAATTTCGGTATTTTTAAATTATCAATTTTGAGTGTATAGATTGTAAAGGTTTTGTTCTATTATGCTCAAATTCCGATAAGAGAATCACAAATTCCTGCAAATATAGCATATTCTGATAATTCTTGAATTATCTGGCAACTGAATCTTCAAAGTGTTTAAAGGTTCTGGCACTAAAATTCTCAAGTGGTATGAATTGATAAGGAAGGGTAAAATGAGTATTTAAAAAAAAAATTAACTAGTCATGTGCAACACATGTGATGAGAGAAAATATTTTTCAGTTAGATTTAATTGATGAATAATGTTTTGCTAAGTTTACAGAGGCTAAGTATCAAGACTAAAAGTTTTGGGGGGTTATTGTCATGAGTGTCAAGTATATAGAGGCTGGATGTAATTAACCCTTATATAAATAATCCAAAAAATATAATAAAAATGTAAAAATATGCCTATTTTTTAGAATGCATTTTTTATCTAGTGAGAAAGTTTTGAATTTTTTAATATTATATTAAATTTTTATGGCTTTGCCCCTGCACTGTAATTTTTATTTATTTAGCCATTGTCTCGGTAGTGACATGATATTTTTCCAATGATATGACAACTTGCATAGAAGGTATTGTTGATCTGGCAGATATAACCTTCTATATGGCAAGTTAACAGGATTAAATTACGAAAATAAAATAGTTAAAGAGCCATAACCGTATGCCTAAAAGCAAGGGATAAAAAAAATTTAGTCCAAGAGAGACCAAACAATTTAACCCTTTATATAACTAAAGATTGTAATGATAACTAACAAGTGGTTGTTCTCTCCTTGGTGTGTATTGCCTTTAGGTCAAAAAAGGGCGTATAGGATTTTTGGAGTGTGGCGGCTAAAGCCTTCAACGATGGCGGCGATCTTCCTGTCTTCAAATCGGCAGAGTCCTTTCATCACATCTGGTACACGAGATTGCCAGAAAGAAAAGAGAAAACGACGACAGCGAGTCGGTAGATGAGAGCACCAATGAAGAAGGCAACGACAACTATGAATGAGAGATTGTGTTAGTGGGGGAGGTGGCAGAGGGGACTGTTGATTCTGCCGGACCAAAAAACCTACATTAGGTTCGTCAAGGCGCATGAATGAGATGGATGAGGGCTGCCTCGGGAGAACCAACTCACGACCAGTTGTTTCAGAAGCTCACAAATTAAGCATGGTATGATAGAGTTGGTATGGATGCTTGCGGGGCACCAGTCAAACCAAAGGGGAGGGTTTTTCCAGTGCCTCTGGTTTTAGTGATTATGACGTCTTGACTATGTTCGCCTACGAGGTTTTTGGTTCTTTGAGATGATTATGATTTGTTTATGTTTTTGTTTCTAGTTGCTTTAATTTGCTTGAATTTATTTTTGGTTTATAATTTGATACGGTAGTATTGGTTATTTAATTAATGGAGTTACATTCCCCTTAAAAAAAAAGATTGTATTGATAACTTAATAGCCTTTCGGGCTTGAAGTCTTGGTTGGTCCATGGGCCGAACCACAAGCCTAATGCCATACAAAAGCTTAAGCTGCTGCTAGAGTCATATGCATGCCAAACATATCACCCTCACAACACCACATTTATCATCAATTCAAACAATTTCCAATACCGTTTTAACTTGCGCTACACATTTTGAATTCCTTTTTCATCTATCTCCTTCTACAGTTCACAACCCCGGACAAATCGATCCCATTTTCAATTGTTATTGATCAGTTTCAGATCTTGTTTATTCAATACTAAGAGCTCTGCAACAAGTTTTCTTTGCGACTCTGTTCTCGCTTTCGTGATTTGTAGTCATCTTCGTACAGAACACATCTTAGGATTTGTTGCCAGATCCGAGGCTGGGTCTGGTTTTATGTGATTTTTTTTGGGGAATGTCTGGGGCGATTCAAGTAATGTTGTATTTATTCTTTTTTTTTTCTCTGTGTTTATTGATGTTTATTAATTTGTTTTGTAGTTCTCGTTGAATCTAGTATTTTTTTTATCATATTTTGTTTTGTATGCAACTATGATAAGGTTGCTACCTTGTGACATTGATGATGCAAATATAAATTACACTCCCTAGATCCCACAATGTTGGGAGCCTGTGTACTGGTGCGTCCTTTTTATGTTGAGTAAGATATGAATTTAGTGAAAAGTTGGATTTGATAGTTCAAATATGAGAATATCTAAGATGAGCTACAAGCACTCCACTCTCATTCTTGAAGAGTGCCACAGAAGGGTCATAGGGAGTCTTGACTGATTTCACGTTCTTGTAGCCAAACTTCTCAAGTATACTCTAAGTATAGTAGGATTGAGAAATGGCAATGCTCTCAGATGATCTAATCAGTTTGAGGCCAAGAACAACGTTAACTTCTCTCACATCTTTCATTTCAAATTTACTACTCAAGAAGAATTTCGTTCCATGTATAATCCTCACACACGACCTAAAAAGAAGAATATCGTCTACGTATAGGCACAAGACAATGTACTCTTCACCCTTCACCCTGTAGTAGACACACTTGTCAAATTTATAAACCTTGAAGCCAAATGAGAGTATAACCTCGTCAAACTTTTGGTGCAACTGTTTAGGGGCTTGTTTAAGTCCATATAATGACTTAACAAGTTTACAGAATTTATTTTCATTTTCTACCGCCACAAAGCTCTCATGTTGACCCATATAGATCTCTTCTTTAAGTTCTCCATGAAGAAAAGTTGTCTTGGCATCCATCTGAAGAATTACAAGACCCTTTACGGATGCCAAGGCTATCAGCATTCTGATAGTGGTCATGCGGGAAACTAGAGAATAAATATCAAATTAGTCTATTCTCTCTATCCGTCTAAACCTCTTGGCTACCAACCTGGCCTTAAGCTTTTCAACGGTCCCATCAGGTCTAAGCTTCCTCTTGAAGATTCACTTGCAACCAGTAGTGGTTGAACTAGGAGGGAGATCTATTAACTCCCAAGTCCCATTAGAGACAATGAAGTCTATCTCACTTTTGACAGCATCCTTCCAATGCTTAGCTTCGGGGAAGCCATGGCATCCTTGAAGGTTACAGGATCATCTTCAACATTTTAAGTGATGTAATCACTTCCAAAGTCTTTTGTGACCCTAACCCTTTTACGTCTCCTTAGTTCTTGTTCCTCTTTAGGACATGGAGTCCCATAAACAGTTCCACTAGAATTCCCATCTTCATGGGAAATACATCCTCAAAGAACGTTACATCACGAAAATCAACAATAGTGTTGAAATTTATCCCAGAGATCTAAGATTTTATAACAAAAAATCTCATGGCATAGGAGGTTTCGACATAACCCAAGAAAATGGCATCAATAGTCTTAGGTCCTGGTCGCTTCCTTTTGTGTTCAGGGAAAAGTACCTTAGTGAGACACCCCCACACTCAGGAGTGCTTGAGACTAGGTTTTCGACCTTTCCAAAGTTCGAAAGGACTACAGTTTTTGTGTTTCAGGGGAACTCTATTCAGAATATGGTTGACAGTATTCAAAGCTTCCCTCCACATGTACTTGGGTAGTCTAGTAGACTGTTAATCATATCTTTCAGGGTTCTATTTTTCCGTTTAACAATCTCATTAGACTTAGGAGTATAGGGTGGAGTTTCTTCATGCACAATGCCAAACTGTTGGCAAAATTGTACAAATGGGCTAGACCCATATTCTCCACCTCTATCAGACCTCAACCGTTTAAGTTTCTTGTCAGTTTGAGTTTCAACTTCATTCTTGAAAATCATGAATTTTTCAAGAGCTTCGTCATTACTCTTAAGTAAGTAGAAGTAGCAATATCTACTACAATCATTTGTAAAGGTGATGAAATACCTTTTGCGGTCTTTGGTCAGAATTCTATTGAATTCACAAAGATAAGTGTGAACTAAGTCCAGAATTTCAGAGTTCCTTTCCACCGAGTGAAAAGGCTTCCTAATGGACTTAACTTCAACACAAACAAGGCACTTAGAGTTCTTATGGAATTCATGTTTGGGGATCAACTATAAGTTCATCATACATTTTATTGCATTGAAATTAATATGCCCTAAGCGACCATGCCATACATTAGACGATTCAACAGAGTATACTGAATAATCCAAAATTTTATTGAAATTAGAATTAGTGTTTACATTATCAAACCTAATCCTAAACATGTCATCGACCAAGTAACCCTTGCCTACAAACGAGGAATTGGAATCATAAAACAAACCTAATTTAAAAGAAAGCTCATAACCCCTAATTACCAAACAAGAACCCGACAAAATATTTCTTCGAATGGTTGAACATGGTGTACTTGTTGGAGTGTCAGGATGCAACCCGAAGGAAACTTTAAGTCCACGTGTCCAATCCCAGCGTTCTTGCATAGCTTGAGTTCCTCATTCAAACAAAACTCCTAGTTACAAGCTGATAAGAAGTAAAGAGCAATTTATCAGCACAAACATGTACATTTGCTCCGGTGTTAAACAACCACTCAGAGGGTTCATAAATATTAAATAGTTTAGGTTCTAGGGTTACGTATTCCTCAGGGGGGGTTAGAGTTGTTGTTGTTGTCTCCATTGTCCTCCAAAACCAGCTTTGTAGTCCCATCCACAATCATGTTGATCTGGGCTCTAGAGGTAAACGCCTCATTCTTCTTGTCTGGGCACTGCTTCACAAAGTGTCTAACCTGGCCACAATTCCAGCATTGTTTGCTTGCTTTTGGCTTCTTAAAAGGTTTGACTTTGGGTTTTGGGGGAGAAGTAGTCATGTGGTTGTAGACCACCTTCTTCTCTTCGCCTCTATTGGCAGTGATATAGTTTGCCCTTGGTTGGTGCTCAATGGGCAGCACGACCGTCATCTGGCTTTAGTGCTCTTCCTCGATCGCTATAGAGGTCATCAGCTCATTGAGAGTGTATGTCTCCTTCTTATGCTTAAGGAACAAACCAAAGCCTTCCCAGGAATGTGGGAACTTCTCAATAATGGAAATCACTTGAAACTTTTTGGGAAGCTTCATGTCCACAACGGAGAGAGCGTGTAAGGAGGTGCTCAATCTCATGTGCATGATGGGTTACACTCTTACCTTCAACCATTTGGAATTTGAGAAATTTGCTAACAACATATTTCTCGACTTCATCCTCCTTGGTGTTGTAGTTTTGGTTGAGTAGCTCCCATAATTCCCTTGCACTAGAAGCAGGCACCCAATAGACATCGAAAAGCACATCTAATAGGGTTGGCAGAATGCACCTTCGAACTATTTGGTCATTCTCTTTCCATTGTTCAATCTTAGCTTTACGTAGAGGGTCAGATTGATCAGGTTCAGGGTAAGAGGTTGTCAGTAAAGACTGCAACCCTTGGATCGAAAGCCAGATTAACATCCGTTGTTGCCAACGCCCAAAATGCTGGCCGATAAAGCTCTGGGGCAGTCCACACATGTCCATCTTCGGGAAGAATTAGCATCATTAGACATTATTCGTGTGTTTTATGGACTATCTTCTTAATATTGTTGTCTTGATTTTACGAATTAGGGGCAACACGCAATGTCCAATAAAAAAGGCACACACAATTTATTTTAACATTTTATCAAGTTTACGTTATTAGTGAATTATTCAGGTTATAGAGTACACAAAATTCCCCAACAACAATATGAAGATAATAATCATATATAATAACGAGATAAAAAGAGGACAAAAATAAATAAACAAACACAAAAATAAAAGGTGTGAAAACAAGAAGAAACGAAAGGAGAAAATAGGAGTTTGTAGATAACCAAAAATTTGAGTTAAGAGAGAAAGTAATAAGAAAAAAAAAGTTAACAAAGATTTTTGGAAAAGGGAAATGTAGATTAGAAAATAAACCGTTTGGAGAAAACAACAAAATAGAGAACAATAATAATTTTAAAAGCCAAAACTATATAACGGATAGAAATAGTAAAAAGGAGAACAAGGATTTTGGAAAACACAGATTTTGGGAAAAACAAGTTTTATATAATGATTAAACAACCAAAGGAAACAAGAAGCAAAACAGAGGAACAACAAGAAACATGCAAGAAGAAGCACACAAGCGAACAAAGGAAAAAAGGAATAATAGAAAAAGAAAACATAAATAAGAGAAGTAAAACAGTAGGAACAAAATTGGAAAGATCTCACATGTACCAGCAATCTCCTCGTTAGGATAAAGAGCTGGCCTTAAGAAGATATTGCCCCCTACCACGTGTACAGGTCCTGACAATCTCCTCGTCAGGATAATCCGTGTACAACCTCATCACAGTGCACTTTCTGCCATGAGCCTCAAACGGCCACTGCACCCAAGCGTACCTCCAGCGAGCAAGAATCACCATGGACAGAAAGCTCTCTTACAAAATGTTTAGAACTCACAATATAGCTAGTGATTCTAATGAAAATGTGTAAGAGAGGAAGAGGGGATGTGAGCCTTATATAGAGGCTGGTTGGACACATTTGTAACAGTAGAATTAAAGCAGCAATTAACATGGGCTTTAAAACCAGAGAATTAAAAGCAAAAACGGACCAAATAATTGCATGCTCTAATGAGCTGTTACAGAATATGAAGAGTCACTAGTTGACTCAAATCTGAAGCCCAAATGATTTTTGGCCCAAAAAGATAGAAGCCATTGACTCGAGACATTCGCCCAAATCGCCCTTCGCTCGATCCTGTTTGGTCCAGCGTGCCGAGCCGAGGCGAGCGAGCGCGCATGTGGGCTTGGCCCGTTATGCCACTTTAATACTTGTTTGATAGTATTAGAATTTCTAATGTATTAAAACACTACTAGCATTTTCTTTATAGGCGATGTGGGATTCTCAATTTACACACTTATCTCATTTCATGAGATAAACACAATTAAACTAACCCCATTTATTCCAACTAGTTTTATTGGCTTTCAACTATGAATTTCCACATTAAATTAAAGGTCTTTATCCCTTAGGAAATTAATTCAAGTGTCCCACTTCATAAAGTAGTTGTTAGTGTCCCAATTAAAGGTCCTTATTTTTGTTTATGACCTTTCACAAAGAAGGACGAAAACAAGCTTGAATAAGTGGGCAGCTGAGATTCATACAACTGGGACTTTTTCAGCTCGTTTAGGATATGGAGGACCTGATGGCCTTCTGGTGAAATATATTGTGGTTGGTAACAAAGCTGATATTGCACCAAATATCTTATGTGGGATTTAGTACTCGACACTTATTATGATCTAGTTGGACTTTTTATAGCTGAGAGACAACTGCTAATCGTGTGATGATTCATATGTTGGATGTGTACATTTCGTGAACAGCACCTCCGGTATTTATCTTGGTCTGAGAAGGCTCAGAACATGGGGATCAATCTCACAAAGAGATTGTTTATAGAATGTTGGTTTCATTTGAGGGAGCAATTGCTTTGAGTTTTTCTGGTACTTGCATCTACAATGTTCTATTGATGAGATTTAAAATTTTAAACACATAAATGTAGTTGTTTACGTAAAAAGCTGTCAATGTTCTTATAATTTTCCTTTCAAACTTACTCTCGAGTCGTGGTCTTTCTGTGTTATTGCCTATCAATGAATCTCTACTAGGAATATGTTATCATGTTTGTTGTCCTAAATTTTTAGTTGGTGTTTCATCAAATCATATATGTGTTCAATATCGCCTTCCATTTGTTGAGATATTATGATTTTTCATATTTCTAGTTCTAATTGGAGCTTATTTTGCATTCAGTATAGGTGGAAACCTTGGGTTTCGAACTCTCTTGGATTGAGTCTTGGGTTTCTGACTCTTTTGGCTATAGTCTTGGGTCTTTTTCTCTTTTGGGTAGAGTATTGGGTCTCTAGTTCAGTTCGCTGGAGTCTTAGGTTTCTGGCTCGCTTCGTTAGAGTCTTAGGTTTCTGGCTCATTTCGTTAGAGTCCTGTGACTCTACTGGCTGATGAGGTCTTGAGATCTAATAGGTGACGTCTTGAGATTAAGCATGTGGCGTCTTATGATCTTGAAGCCTTGTGATCTCGAAGTCTTGTAATCATGCCTCGTGTTAGGATCTTCTGAACGAAGTCTTGTGATCATGTCTTGTGGTCTCGTGGCTGGATCTTCTGGACAAAGTCTTGTTATCCTGTCTCGTGGTCCCGTGTCTGGATCTTCTAGAAGAAGTCTTATGATCCTGTCTCGTGACCTCCTAGTCTCGCAGTCGAGGTCTTGTGATTGTGCACACACGAACGCACTGTTACGCAGTGTCCTGGATGTGTGTACGGGGGACTGCCTCCGGCGTGAGAATCATGATCTCAACACAAGTATGTAATTATAACTTTTAAAATTTGAAGATCTTCAAAGAACGTTCGAATATCAACGAAGAACTCAAACAACGGTTGAGAGGTTTTCGTGTTCTCAAAGTTCAAGAATGAAGAAGTGTCCATTACATTTTGGTGGGAATTTCTTTTTATAGGTCCCAACTCACCTGATGAGTGGCAACGTCTGATTGGTTGGGAGTTCATGGTGGATCCCACTCCAAAAATGGGAGTAAAAATGTTTCTTTTTTTGTGCATAGTGGGATTTAAACCTTAGACCTCTAGGTTAAGATGAGTGCACTTTTGCAACTTAAGCTGTGACTTCTTTGTGTCCGCATGCCTCCTTTTTTTTTTTTTTTTTTTTTTTTAAGGGGGGCTCTTGGCCCCTTCACCCAAAATATGCTTCTTAATTCCGACCCGACCCGAGACCAATTTAATTATTCATTGACTCGGAATTGGTCTCGTCCACGTGTCGGGATTTTGACTTGGTGATACACATGTCACTTTGTCATTGGTCGATTTTACTTTCGATTTTTTGTGTACAATCAATGACAATTTTACACTTCTTCCTTTTTCAAAAACAAGTTTATGAGTGTTTGCTGGAAACTTAAAATAATTTTCAGATTGCGTCAAATTTTCTTAATTTTCTCATTCATTTAGTTTATTTCAATTAAATTTCAAGATTTTGACAAAAATGCACATGTTTGTTACTACTAATTTGCATATTTGGATAAATTCACAACAACAAGTCATATACTCAAACCAAATAGCAGACACATTTCACTAAAAAAATTCAGATTTGATGGCGAGGTTGTGGAGGAAGAAGCGACTAGAGATATGACTGCCAAATCGCTCCAGATCTATTCACTACATAAAAAAAGTTGCAAATTGTGGTGGAAATGTGTGAGAAAAAGTTTTGTTCCCACATTTCCTCACAAATTGTGACATAAACTATATTTTATATCACAAACACACATTTGATACAAAAATTCTGTAACAACCATTTGTGACAATCCAAATATTGACATAAATATTTTGTTACAATACCATCACAAATTACATTTGGTGAATGAAATTCATAGATTAGTTCGGTCACAGATTATGATTTTTTTTATTGGTTATGCTTCCACTGCCACCGCGAGCTTGCCATCAGCAAGTTTGATCGAGAGAAAAAAAAGATGGAGAGTAAGACCAAATTTGGTTTCAATGTTGACGGGGTGAAGAGGCCAGACTTAGAGGCCGGCGGTCATTAATGGAGAGGAGTCATGCGGTGGTGGTTCGGTGCGAAGTGCGATGGATGTCCTCGGTGAGGTCGATCCCATGCCACAACAGAGAGAAGAAGACGAATGGGAATCCGGTGATGGAGGTCCTTGATGAGATGGGAATGAGATGGTGTTGCAGTGAAGGTGATGATATGTTCTTATTCTCTAATTGTTTAATATTATAATTTTTTTGAAGCAATATTTAATTTTTTATGAAGGAAAATGAAACTTAAAGGGCATGATATGATAGATAATATGGAAAATAGTTAAGGGTAATCTAATGTTAAAAAAATAAATGCATGGTTACTCATTGCAAAAAGTGTCAAATACACAATAATCATCTGTAACTAGTTTTTTTAACCTGGTAATTCTCAGATCTCTTTCCTAAAAAATTTACAAATCACTTCCATGTTGATGTTTTTTTATTTATAAGAATGCGGTACATTTTATTCATTAAACTCAAAGGTTAAAATAAAAGTACAAGAGAAACAGACAACTAAAGCTCTCAACTAAAAGTGAAATAGAGACAGACAGCCAAGCTGTAGAAAAAGAAACTAATGCTAGAAGAGACAGTAGAAGAAAATAGAAAGATAATTATGGACAAGTGGATCTGGTCTCAATAACTCAAAGCCTCTCAACAACTACTAATTTCGGACCACGTGCCCGTGCACCCAAACTTTTGCAAATTTTCCAGAGAGTCTCAACCGAGTCGGTCGAGGATGAGACTGATTTTGTGCGATCAGTAGAAGAAGTACCGGAACGAGGATGTGTGGATGACCGAACAACTGCTGAGCACTTAGAGTTTGCACAGAGAGGAGGAAAAAAAGATAAAGTCCGATTAGTAGAGGAGACATGATTGCTGACGTTGATCGAGCCACTAACCTGGTCACACAGTCCACCCGAAGCAGGAAGCCCAGGGGGTATCTTTCTCCTTAATTGAGTTAGATACCATTTGGCGAGATGTCACTGAGAGGATTTTTGGTGAGTTTGGGTCGGATAACGAAGACGAACCATCAGAGAAACCAAAATGAAGAAAATGAGGCAGGTCCAATTTTGAGCAATCAGATACATCAATAGGAAAAACTCTCTTTCCATGCTTCAAACTAACCTGATGTTGATGTTGTCTAATTGACCATCTTCTATACATTTTTTTTTGCTAACGCACCATATAAATAGTTATTAAAAATGACATCATCAACTAATCACAACTATATCCACCTTAGTGAATGTGTGTGTATATGACCGTCTATTGAATCTAGATGATTCTAATAGTAACTAAATTTTAGTTAACAACTCATTTACTAAAACATTTTACATATATGAATTGAAATCATGATATATGTTACTATGAAATTATATTGAAAAACCACACTGTTGATTGAAGGTGCTTTTATGTTTTGCACAATAGTACACCTCATTTAAATTATAGATCAATCGAGCGTTCCGCTCTCATAAATCTATTAAAATGTCTATATGCGATATTTTAATGAAATGTCATGTTTATAACTTATTTGACTTAACCTAAATAAAATGCAAATCCAAGTCATTAGTGCCTAAAACATCCATGTCATTATTTTTTTCCATGTCATTTAATGAAATTGTGACCTGAAATGCCACGTAAGCAATTCTTGTCCACGTCAGCTTGAGCCTGCACAGTTGGCAGGCCATTAACGGAGATGCTAGCGGAACCGGATGGGAGGTACCATATTGGGTACAAAATAAAAATGTAGGTACTAAGTCTGGTTAAATTAAAGTTTAGGTACCAAATTTGGTATTCCGTAAAAGTTTGGGTACCACCGGTACCTATAACCCAATAAAAAATAACATATAGCTTAGACATTTTATTCTCTAATATTTAATAAAACATAATGTATGTATTAAAATGCATTACGAAGGTTGTGTTCAAATCTTTTACTTGTTAATGTTTTATAGACATTATGCAAATTCTTCGAGATTGACTCGATGACAAAACACATATCTCTCTAAAAGGGGTCTTGTATCTAATCCTTTTGAGCTGGGTGTAAGGAGATTTAAATAATAATAACAATAAAATAACTAAATTTATTGACTTTTTTTTTAAGGGAAAGGCACTTTTATTGATGAAATTAAACGAAATACAAAGTGATTTCCAACAGGGATAAAAATATGAACTAGATACAAGAAGAGAACCCCAAGCATACCCAAGGCCTACAGACACCTGATTCTAATAAAGGGAGAGGATAATCAATCCTCTTAAAAGGCCGAGGCATCAACTGCCAAGGC
>JAYMTA010003606.1:0-13939 GCA_036897625.1 Pelargonium cotyledonis | reverse complement strand
GATGTCTGGTTTCAAACCCTAAAATGGGATGGCATTTCATCGAAAATTTGAAATGTAATCAAGGGTAAAATAGTAAAATCATATTATAAATCATTTATTTAAATGTAATAATGTTAAAAAAACTATTATAATAATACTAATTATTGCCACGGCAGCAAATTAGTATTAAAAAATAATATTTTAATGAGAGTTAACGGTTCCGTTAAAAATTTTGACGGAATGTCTTTGAGCGGCTCGTTTTTTGCTTAACTTCGCACTAATTTAGCACTATGTGCTTACATTTGGACTTGCACGTCACGTTTTAAAGGTCATAGACTAAAACGACACGAATTGAATAAGTCAGGGACTAAAATGGACATTTTTCCTTTTTATTTTAAACTCTTTTAGAGGAAAAGTAGCTTATATTATTAAATACTTAAATCGAAAGCTACAAGTTTTGTGATATCAATTGGACAAGAGTTTCCAATCCATACTAAAACATCTAAGCCAATTACTTTCTACCACTAATAAGGTGTTGACACTTCATTAAAATGACTTGGATTCAGGCGGGTCGCTCCGCTCCAACCAATTTACTTGGGTGGGTACAAGTGACTTTAATGAGGTGGCAACATCTCATTGGTTTGGCTTAGGTTAAGCCAAAATAATATTAGACTTAAATACATTATACTCATATATATAGACTATTTTTAAAAAGCGCTGAAAATTAAAAATTATATTGAGTATATTTACCCGTGTGATGCACGGGATCTCCATCTAGTTTGGACTAATTACCGCTACTTTGTTTGCCCTAATTAGTAATTAATCAATTAACCAATAGTGTTTCAATTGTCTAATTAGGGCTCTTAATTATTGCAAAAGAAAATTTGGGATATGCAACATTTCAATTCATTTGTGTTTCTTTCAACTTTTTTTTTTTTTTTTTTACTTTCATGTCTATTGTTGTACTTCAAAAAACAATTTTTATGAACGGGGAAATTATTTGTAAATTCACTAATTATTTACAAGTTTAGTATTTGCTTATGCATTCGCATCGATCAAGTTTATGAAGTTTCATCGGTAATTGTCTGAATTGATAAATGACGTGTTTGAAGTAGACATGCATCAGTTATCTTCCTTGTTATTCTATCATAAGAACACTCTTTAACTCTAATACTCCCTCCGTCCCAAAATGAGTGTCTTGTTTCAATTGCATTTTTGTCCCAAAATGAGTGTCTTGTTTCATTTTCTAATAAGTTAGTATGCATGAATAGTCAATAATACCCTTTTAAAAAGTTAGTTAGAATCTCTCACCACATGATCACAAGGATACAATAGTAAACATACCACAATAACTAACTTCTTCTTAATTTTTCTCAAAATAGAAATGAGGACACTCATTTTGAGAATGAGGGAGTAGTACATAATTCAGATTAAGGGAAGTTGAGTTTTGAGAAGTTTGGTTGTATTTACAAATCATCCACCAAAATAGATTGTTGATTGTGATACTAGAATATAAACTCTAATAGTAAAAATGATATGATCATATGCATTACCAACTAATTCAAACTCTTGTCGACTTTTGTTTATGACTAAACACAGTAGGTAATATAATTGTTACACATTGTCCTTTCATACAAACTATTTACAAAAGAACATTCGACGATAAAAATTTGAACATAAATCTCGAAAGTAAAACTATTCGACTTTTATTAGTTACGCTAACTACAATCACAAATTATTAATATTAATTTAAATGTGTACCAATTAAATCTTTACACTCTAATGACACTTGAAACTTTTGATTAGAAGTGCATTTATAAATGCTTCTTTGAGTTGAACAAGTCTTTCTATAAATGCACTTAAGATAGTGATATTAGCAAGAACAATTCAATGTCTCCTACCATATAATTAAAATAAAATAGATTGTGGGTGGGAGAGTTATTAATTTAAGTGTAATGTGTGATCAATGAATGACCTTAAAGTAGGTCCATTAGGTTTGAAATTAGTGACAAATTTGACAATGCATGCATTTTCATGATGATGGATCAATCTTTGTCCATGTACAAAGGTAGGTTTTTTTGTGGCATTGATTTATGGATACCATTTTTCTCTTCTTCTTAGTACAAAACGAGCAAGTAGAAACTCGCATGATAATAATTTTGATTGTTAACTCATCTGCTGGCGTGACATTTTTGCTGAAACGACTATAAAGAAACAATTGTAACAAGTTTTAAGGAGTATAAAATGTGACATCTTAAAATCATGGAAAACTCTAGGTAGAGGATATTTATGAAAAAAAAAATATGAGTTTTCCCCCATAGTTAAAGAAGAAAAGATATATTATAAATGGAAAAATATTTTTTTAATAACCGACGGGACAGTAGATCTGTAATTGTTAATGTTTCTCACTTCTTAGTTGGAAGCGTCACCATGTTATTTGTTAGTTCTTCCCATAAATCCATAAATTCCACTCCATACCGTCGGCAATAAAGTTCGAATCTAAAAGCTCAAAAAGAATCCAAACCGCGTAAACCGTTTGACCCGACATACATTGACGTCAAAAAACATTTTTGTTTGATATAATTTTAGTTACTTCCTTGCTCCATTACCATATTCTTTTTATGATCACAAATGACAAAATCAAAGAGCTAGAGACACAAGTCATAATCAAATTATGTTGTTTAATTAATGGATGGACCAAAGCATGGCCAAGAAAAGAGAAAAAGAGGTGTGAAATTATTTTGAAAATGACTTGCACTTAATCATAAGAGATAAAAGGACAACCCATCCCATCTATTTATAGATCCCACATATCATTTCCCAAAAAAATTCTTATCACAAAAAATAATTACAAATAAATTTTTTTTTTGATACTCTTGTCAAAAATGCAAGTGACAAATCACCTTCCAAAAACATATTTTCTTCAAAAGAAAAAAAAGAAAATATTTGTTGATCTCCATCTTTTCATATCCTTTTATCTTTAAGAAGAAGAAAAATGTCTTATCTAAATTGTAGAAAAGGAAATGTGTCAATTTTTGCATCAATCTTATGCATGTGGAACATGCTATGTCTAAGGCATTTATGCTATGAAATGAGGTGGAAATTAACATTTTTAGGTAGATGACTGAGGCATGTCTTGTTGAAATATGTGTGTTTTCTTTTTAATATCTGGTTTACACCACGGGATTCCTATTAGCGGATCCGAATAATCGTTTTTGACATATTTAAATCGTTTTATTATATTAAGGCTATTTTTCATTCGAAATTTGTTTATTCTTAAAGTCTTCACCTCTCCCATGATTGTATTGAGTGGGGATCAAACGCAAGCTTTATTCTCACTTACGCAACCAGTGTTGTCAACTGCGCTACTACCCTTAGGTATATGTGTGCTTTATCTACATTCATTTATAAGTATATTTGTATATATTTATTGGTGTAATAATTATATAATATTATTGAACTTGCAAATAAATTATCAGTACAATATTGAATATTGTATGTTTATCGTGCATAAAATTTAACGAGTAGTTAGATAATTAAAGAATAATCCTTAAAATACAACAGGTGAGAAATCTTCAGAGTATTAACCAAAAAAATCGGCTCATATTTGGTTCGATATCCAAATTGTCGTGTATACTAAAATAAATAAATAAAATGGCTAGAAGTTTGGTTTTTGGGTGAGTGGATACGATTGGTTTAGGTCAACCAAAGCCCAACTATCAATCTGACGTGTAGATTGCAAAATGAAGCACAAGATGCTCATTTGAGTGGATGGTTATATACTTAAAACAATATCTGACGTGGATATAGAGACTATCCCACGTGTCATCCACTCTGTGGATGACTCAGCAAGTTTCAGCTGGCCATGAGGCCATCCTTGCATTTCCTATCAAATAGAGGTCTTTGTTCGTGGATATGCTCGTGTAGTGGTGAAAGTTTAATATCATGTTAAATTGAATAATTTCAACTATCAACTGACGTGGTATGCGGGTTTGGCACGAACATAATTATACGGTTAAAATTGAATTAGTCAACACAAATCCAAATCAGGTAAAATTTGTGTCAATATATATCACTACCCCAACACCACATGAAGTTCAAAAGAAAAATCTATAACTATTTCAAAGCACAATCACATGACAAAATCTGAATAAATAATCAATTGAATTGTGAATGTTCTGTACACAAAATCTTCAAATGTACATTACATGATTTGGTGTATATATAGATCTCTATATATATAACATTAAGCTATTTAACAACACTTCAACAACACTTCAACAACTAACACAACTTCACCAAAACTGCACTGCGACCAAACTATCCAATAAACTCTTTCTGATCCTTTTTGCTATAGCACTGCCTCTTTACTTTGACTCCGGTCACCAGAATCTTCTTCTTTTTCTTCTTCGCCTTCCCTTTCAAGATCTCGTATCAGCTTTTCGATCTGCCTCCTATAAACCGGCATGAAGTGATCACCTATCATAGTCTGCGAGAGTCTCAGCTTACTGTATAAGGATCGTTGGGTGAGGAAAATCCCGACCTTGGATTCTACCGGCTGGCTGTTCCCCGACTCGTCAGAGGAAGGGCTCGAAGGATCATCATCATCATCATCGTTATCGTTATCATTATCGTCTGACTCGGGAATTAGTGTAACGATATGCATTATTTCCCCCGGAGGAAAGAATCTGTGTTCTTCCCTCATTTCTGGGAGGGAGCTCTCGGGTTGAATTTGATCCTCGCCTACCTCCTCTGCAATGGCTGCTTCTTCTTCTTCTCGTATTTCCTTTTCAGCGTCAGCCTCCTCGCCCTCGTAAAGCTCATGCTCGAGTTGTTGCCACAATTCAACTCCACTGCCTACAATGCCCTCGCCGTCACTGAGATCAGAATTGGTATCGGCGTCAGGATCAGTTTCGTGAGAACATCCGACTTCTGAAGTCCATTCCTCTCCTACAGAGGAGGATACAGGGAGTTCGATGGTTTCAATGGCAGTTGTCGTGGTTGGTTTGTGAGAATTTACTCTCGAGGAAGACTCCTCCGAGGGAAGCTCATTGTTTGCGATGGCGACAGCCGCAGCGGCGGCTGCACGGTAACGTGGACCGATGCAGGACCACGAGGACAAGCTAAGGGAGGGACGTGACCATGCTGCATGAGCCATGCTCTGGGCTCGCCTCATTACAACCTGTAAGAGTTAGAAACAATAATCAAATTGGATAGTGACACATGAAACAATCTAAACAAAAAGACAATCGATGAGAATTGGAGTCGGATCTTAAATACTACCTTCGATTCTTAAGAAGTGTTGTTCAAGAAATTAAAAATAAAATGCGTAAGATGGCGCTCTTCAGAATGAGAACAGGAATCAAGAATGGAAATTCCAAAAAATAAAAATCCAAACACGAACAACCCCATTCTCATTCCGATTCTTTGTTTTCATACCTGATATAAAAGATATTCTAATCCAAACGCTACCTAAGTGTCATTTTACAATTTCAATGTAAAAATGCACAATACTTTCCAATTATACCCCTTTTATCGTTCCCAAGTTAGTGAATGAATATTACTAGTTTATTTTTCCAACAAGTAAAAGAGAGGAAATATTAAGAATGAGGGAGTTTTGATGAGAGTGTACAAACAAGTAAACATAGTTTTGTCATTTCACACAGTTTCATAATTCGTATGAATAATCTGAAAACGACACTTACTCAGGAAATGGTAGTATAAGACATATATGTGCACTCTAATGATGGAAAATATGTCAAGCTTGGAAGTAAATTGATTCAAGAAGAAAAGAAGCACCTGTGTACCGCTAGAAACTGGACGCAGAATTGCCCCAGCTCCAGCAACTTTTGCCTTTGCACTTGCTATGGTTGGAAGGTGTGAACCCAAAACAGACGCAGAACGGTATACGGTACTAAGGATTCTTGTGCGCTCAATCTGGTTCCTTAGATCGTTCAACCAAGCAGAAGCTGTCACCTGAAAAAAAAGGGAAGATGCCTTTGTTTTTCAGAAGAAAAAAAAAATACAGACAAATAAACCATTTAGTAGGGAAACTAACAGAAAATAGAATCAAAAGGGAGAGCACTGTTTCAACATATTTCAACCGGGCTAAGAATAAGAGTTGGATATTAATCCATAATTACCCCAAGAAATTATTCACACACTAACAAGAAAGCAAAGAGGAGATACAAATATTGAATAACAGAAAGCAGGAACATGACCTCAGCGCGCAGATCATCCACAGACGCTGCAGAGAAAGTAGGTACTAAGTCAGCATCATTTATAACAGAAGTAATGAAATCATTGCCTGATTCAGCCAACTCCCATGTCATACAAGCAGCTGCATGTGCGATATCCAGTCAGTCTTGAGACAATGCAAAAAGAATCACGAATGGCACACTCACCAAAGTAATGCCAAACCGTAGTCAATGTACACAACAAAATTTTACTATTAGCAACAAGAATTTCCGGACATAGTGATAGACACAAACCTGGAGCAAATGTAACACAGGTAGTTGTAGACAATTCCTTTTGCTCACGCAACACATATGTCAAAAGGGCTGCTGTACCTCCACCCAGAGAGTGTCCTACAATCTGTCAGAAATAAAGTGACCAGAGATCATTGAATTTTAGCTGCCTCATGAACCAGTCAATAGCAAACATTACCAAATAAGTAATCAAACATGTATTCAAATGAATTTATTTTGTCATTTTTGGAATCAGCTGAAGAGGTCCTGAACTGAAAACTTAAGGCACAAATACTAAATTTGTGAATTACTCCAACCGTCCCAAAAAAGAGTGTCCACTTCCTCTAAGAAAATTGTCCAAAAACGAGTGTCCACTTTCCTTATGGTAAGTTAGTTATGCATAAATTACCAACAATATGCCTAGGATAAATTATTTAAAACCCATTGAGGTTGTTAGAACAAGACCACATGGGAGTATAAGGGGGAATGTCCAATCCTAACTAACTTATTCTTAATTTCTACAAAAATGGGAAAGTGAACAGAACACTCATTTGGGAGTGAGGGGGATAACAAACATGATTTCAGATGCAGGGATAACATGTATTTACCTTAATTCTATAGTCTTGATACTGACCGAGTGCTTCAGTCAGACAAGGAGTAGAAAGTTTTGCAATCCATCGCGCAGCTGCAACCATTCCACCATGTGCATAACCCAAAACTAACTTGCTCACTCCTCCCTCATGTACAACAGTATGATGGAATGGTACTACAGCCCCAGTTGCAGCCGTCAAAGTATCCTTGATACTATGTGTCCCGCGAATCAACAAGAGAAAACACTTTGAGTTGTGGTCAGCTAAAATCGTAAAAGCTGGCTTCAAAATCTGCGTAAAGTAAATTGAAAGGGCTTCAGTAGAAAGTGTGGAGACAGCAAACAGCATAGATCATGCTAAGAAAATATTTAAAAGACTATTGCCAAATATGACTTACTCCAGCTTTGGGTTCCTGAAGGAGGACATTTTCTTCAGAATAGCCAGTCTCCTCTAAAAACAACGGAAATGGTTTTTTGGAAAAATGCCAGCACAGTGTCAACAGATTTAAAAGATATTTAAGTTCGGCAGTTATTTCTGGTCCTTTGAGCTTTAAACTATCTTTACCACCGAACACACTGCCAGCATGTAAATTCCCCTGAAAACACAATAATAAATCGGCAGCTAGGCCAATTAGATTAGATAACTCATGTATAGCAATTAGCATATAATACAAAAGTTGAGGTCATTTGAAATTCTTTTCTGTAAACAAAATATGAATTATTTGGTATGACTGAGACAAGTATATGTAGAAAGAGATAAAAGTCTCAATTTTCTAAACCAAATGATGCAACAGGTAAAACTGATCCACAGACAAGATGTAATGTGATTTTATGAGGTACCAGGACACAGAGTATTCAAATACAAAAGCTAGGATTATGTGATTATCTACTCCTAACCTACAACTGAGCGCGGGGAAGGTCAGCAATTTTGGCCTGGACTTAACAGGGATGTCCATAAATAACCGGAAGCCGGAAACCGCGCACCGGAGAGCTAACAAACACAGTTTGATTTGTTGGAAGCTTATGGTTTTGATGACGGTTTGTAGTTTACCCAAACTTCAGTTAAACCGAAACCACCTGAAAATCAGTTCCAATGAGTAGTATTTTGTTTATACCGAGTTGCTTAGATTAAGTTTTCAATGACACCACTCAAATACTTGCAGCTTCATACATATGCTCTGTAGCAATACTATGACAGACATAACCAAGTGATGTAAAGGATTTCAAATATTCATCTCCAAAATTGCATGGCAACTGTTTCATTCTCAGAGTCTCAAACCAAGCTTCATTAAGGATTCTTATGAGTCTATGACATATGATTTTAACAACAAACAGAGACAACAAAGATACTAAAATCATCAAAGTTCCGTACCTGCCTCTTGAGAAGAAAGGTGATCCCAAATGCCAAATCCCCAATGGGCCACTTCCCCAATGTCTCGGAGTAAGTAAACCTAAGGGTCTCCGATAATGTTGAAATGGTCTCCAACCATGTCCCGGGGGCCTGAATAAGCCTAGTGGATACAACACTTTCAGTTCGTAACAGAGGTTGACTAGGCACATCTTCAGCACTTTCTTCAACATCTTCAATATCCTCCGAAGTCTCTAATTTTCGGTTCAGTGTGTAGTACAAAAGTGCAGCTGCGCCGGCTGCAGTAGCCCTGGTAGCAGGTGCCCTGATTGCACTATCCCTATAATAAAAACAATAAACAAAGGCACAGACAGGTTAATCAAATTCATATCATGGGATTAGAAAAAATACATTTTACGAAATCTACCAACCATACTCAATCTCCATATATATACTTGCTTAAACAAATTAAATAAATACATAGATTATTCAAGTTATACATCATCTCCTTCACCAGACATTCAATACAAAAATTGACACACACAGTAAACCCATTCCTCAACTAAGCCCATTTCTTCATATCCCAAACAAACAATGACAGAACTCAGTATTAATTCAATATTTTCATTTTGCAATATAGGAAAAAGAAAACACAAACTCAGTATTAATTCAATATGGAGATTATTCAAATACTACAATAATGCACCATAGCACAGATATTCAACAGAAAATTTGACAAATTAAATCTTAAACTTGCATACACAAATTACTCTATACAAACATAATTTAAGAAATGCATCATCTCATTCAGCACAAACATTCAATACAAAGATTGACACACACACAGTAAATTATCTAAGCTCATTTTCTCGGCTCCCATACAAACAATTACAGAACTGAAAAGGCAACATTTTCATTTTCCAATTCAAAAAAATTAAATCAAACTTTCAAATACTTCAATAATACACAATCTCAGTGAGCATTGATATCCAACAGAAAATCTGACAAAATCTGAAACTCAGCATACACAAATTATTCAATACAAAGATCATTTAAGCAATGCATCACCTCATTCAGCACAAACATTCAATGAAAAATCACACAGAGTAAATCCAATCCTCATGTAAGCTCATTTTCCTTGCTCCCAAACAAACAATAACAGAACTAAATATCAATATTCTCATTTTCCAAAAAAAAAATTTATATTCATAAATCAAACTCAATTTTAATTCAATTCGAAACAGTAATGCACAATCTCAATGAGCATTGATATTCAACATAATCATTGATACAGTAAATCTTAAAATCTCATGCAAATATTATTCTATACAGAAATGATTTCAGCAATGCATCATCTCATTCAGAGCAAACATTGAATACAAAAGCCAACACACACTAAATCCAATTCCATTCTCATCTAATCTCATTTTCTCGGCTCTCATGCAAACAGCATTTGCATTCTTCAAATTTTCCCGCATTTTCTCAACAACCAAACACCATCGAACCAAAAAACAAAATTCAAAATCAACATTCTTAGACACAATTCAGAGAAGAACCGCGAGTTTTGGAAGAAATCAAAACCTGAACATCATGAAATCAAAATCTCCGAACAAACCAAAAACCCTAAAAATCCCAAATTATTCGCGACAACAACAACATACCAACCTGATTTTTTGGAGGACAAAAAAAATATGATTTATATACGTAATCGATCTTCGTTTCTAAGCCATCAAATCTTACAAAACAAAACAAAAAATACGCATATATATAGCTTATTTATTTATTTTTATTTTGTGATTTTAAAAAACGCGCCTAAGTTTTTTTAAGTGACAAGTGTCATAAACCGCTGACGAATCTTCGAAACCGACCTTGGAGCTAATGGGTTCGCGAGTCGCTGCGTTTTTGTTGAGACGTGTCAAGCCCGTTTTGTGTTTCGTTTGGGCCCAAATAATTTTTTCCTATTCAGGGTTCGAGGCAGGTTTGAGCTCGGTTTAGTAAAGCCTCGTCTGAATCCAAACTGAAAGAGCTATGGGGTTCGAGTTTCATACCGCGTTTTGGGTTGTTTTGAGTTCTTAGTGTTAAAAGTGAGAGTTTATCTAAATTGTTTGGTCAGTACGGAAACCACAAGCGGGTCCCCGTTTAGCAAAGCATCCGAACTGAATGAGCCATGGGGTTCGAGTTTCGGACCGCAATTTGGATTGTTTTGCTCAGTTTAGTAAAGCATCCGAACTGGAAGAACTATTTGGTTCGAGTTTCGGACCGCAATTTGGATTGTTTTGCTCGGTTTAGTAAAGCATTGAACTGAAAGAGGCATGGGGTTCAAGTTTTGGACCGCGATTTGGGTTGTTTTGAGTTCTTAGTGTAAAAAGTGAGAGTTTATCTAAATTGTCTGGTCGATACGGAAACCACAGGGGGAGGTCAAACCAATGTCTGCATCATGTTAAATTCCAATAATGAGTTACAATATAATGGTTTGAACTTCCAATACTAAAAAATCAACCCAATTAGTAGAATTTCACTTACAATATTATACGTAGCCTCTTTAACTCGTATTTATTCGATGTCGGGTTTATTATTACCCGCTTTAACGAATCTCGTAGCTAAGTATAAACAAACAAAACACTAGTAATGGCATCAAATAATGCATTTTGGGTTAAAAAAATAAACAAAGTGATGTGATTTTGGGTTTGGCCTAATAATTTGAGTACACACAGCCCTTAAGTGTTTGACAGCTCAACCAATTGTAAAATTACATGCAGTGCTTGGTCCTACTTAATTAAATTCCATGTTGGAGGGTAGGTTGCTAAATTAATTTGTTAAATTATTGGATTAATCTGTAAAAGGAAATAGGAGTAACATTTATTATGAGATGCAACATCTTTTCAAATGTCACATATAGTTTTAGATAATTAATGTACTACTAGTAAATAATAATTGAATAAAAACCAACCTCTATTTTAAGACGGGTGTATAAAATAAAGTTATCGTTTTGAATTTGAGTCGAAAATGTATAATATGATTTGATTCAAAAGGTTGCAAGTTCATTATAGCTTGCGGGTCCAATGGGTAAACACACGGGTATGTGTGGATGTAACCCGACTAGATACAAAATTGACCATTTTGTGCTACTCGAGTTTCAGAGACTCGCAAATTCACATTTCAATTTGTAAACTGTAATAGCGACATTTATTTTCTCTTCAGAATTGGGTAACGATCTTATCAAATTAACGTGATTTTCTAGATTAATAACCTCTACTTATTAGGCCAAATAAAATATCATTGTCCCAACCTCTTTATCTTTTTGACTAATTAATAGGATCTACACCTAAACACAAATTGTCATTTGTTTAATATGTCACCTAAAGATTGGCCATTCTTTTTCCTCCTACTTTTTAATTAAAATAAAGCTATTAATTAAACTAAAACACATGGTTAAGCAAGAGACACACACCTAGTTTCCACATGATACACATTTGTTCTTAAAATACAGTTTTTAAATATCCAATTTGGTAAACGACAAGCAATTATTTCAACACAACTGAAGGTCTTTTGCATCTAAATTAAATTATTTTTATTTGTACAATTATTTATACCCATCTACACCACCAAAATAATAATAATAATAAACTCATAATGTTAGATTATAAAACTATTATTATGTCTTTAACTGTTAGCTTAAATTTTTAGTTGATATGATTCTCTACATGATATCAGACTATTGGTGATAAAAGGTCCCGAGTTCAAGTTTTGTTGTCACCCATATTAAATTCATGCATAAGGTAAGAGGTGGACTTGTGCATTGGCCAAGTGCAAAGCAAAAATGGGCTTGCACGTGAAGGGTCGTGTTAGATTATAAAACTATATATTATTGTGTCTTCAACTATTAATTTAAGCTTTTAGTTGAGATGGTTTTCTACACATATGCTTGCAACGGCCTACATGTGGCAGAAAAAATGATGATTTATAAAACATTCGATTGTGCACGCGTTGAGCTCACCGATAAGAGAAAAATCTAAGACTCGCACGTGAGGAGAGTGTTAAAGTGGGTATTGTCCTGCATCGGATAAATATAAAAAAAATGAGCTATGTATAATGGTGCAATTTAAACGCTACCAATAAGGTTGAGCCTAATTAAGTCCCTAAAATTTGTTTACTTCAAAATGGTTCCCAATCTTCTATATATCATAAATATTTTAACAAATATTATATATATATATATATATTGTGGTGCATGTTGTTATCAAATTTATATGGCCAAGCCGTATATAAATTTCTAGTCAAAGATTGAACAAAAAAAACGGTGGATCCATTAATTTTTGCTTTGACTAACGGTTGGTTAATCAAAATCAATATATGGAGATCTATATAATTTTTGGGGACCAAAATGACGAGGGAAGCGTTATTTCAAAGATATGGATTTTAGTGTCCGTATTCAGTGTTAGTTGTGTTACTGTTTCTATTTGAAATTATAATTCTCCTAAGACATGATTAAGCAAATTATTTGAAAATTCATATGTATGTGTCTAGCTAGAGATAACACTTTAGGTCTTGAATCGAGTTTCTATTTTCTTTTTGATTTGGGAAAGCATAATTTGATGATCTATCTCGAGCTTGGATTGCACATCGGTTATTAGGTACAAAATTTGTGGGTTTGTCCAACCCAACACAAAGTTTGATCAATGTAATTTGGTGCAATCCGACATTCAAAAAATGCGAGTAAGATTCTAAGTGTTTGCGGGAACAAACTCAAAAGCCCTATAGTGTTCTATCGTACGAAGTATTCTCACGTCAAAACTGAAACCGAAAATATAACAAATTAACAAATCTCAAACAAAACCATCTCAACAATTGACCCTAAATTCTTTGGGACCTTTGATCAATTTAGCTTCTTTGTTTCCTTTCCCTAAATTATAGTACAAATTAGAATATTCCAAACTTTCTTGTCTTGTCAAATACTTATTATAACCTAACAAGTAAATTCTTAAGGAGATTAGTTCAATTTGGTGGTTGAATTTTGAAGAAAAAGTTAAAGTGGTGGCTGAATTTTCAAAAGTGACAAACTAGTGGCTGAACTTTTCAAAAATTAAACAAACTAGTGGCTACTGTTGATATCAGTTAAATTTAACTGATAATTGTTAATTTGATGTCGTTGACTAATGTTTACTAATTTTGACCAATCCAATTTGTATATATAAAAAATATATTAGTATTCGCATGTTCGCTTTTTATAAAAAAAATTAATTTAATATATGTTTTCCTGGTAACACGATTATTTGTTAAAATTTTACAAAAAAAAGTACAGACAAAAAAATAGCCACGTTCTAATAAAAATAACTTAATTAATAATTTTTTAAGAGAAACATAATAATGTGTTTGTTTAAAAATACATATTCATACGACGGTTTCAACTTCTTTATCTGATTCAAGAAAAAAATATTTAAAAAATGAAATTCTAGCATAAATGAAAATTTTGTTTACTATTTTTGATTTACAAATATAAATATTTTTTTAAAAAATGAACTTATACTTATATTAACATTTCTCTTAGTTATGGTC